>JBCFYV010004512.1:0-19966 GCA_039000515.1 Timema cristinae
TTTAACACAACAAACCACAAATGGTTTGGTTTAAAACATAGCCCAACAAAACACAAACAAAGTCAAATTTTGGTTACAAAATCCAAATAGAAACATTCCCAAATTAATTGTCAAAAAATTAACTCAATAATAAATCTCCTCTCAAGCTTCCTTTTAATCCTGCATTAAACATATCACTTCAAAAACTAAATAATAGCCTTTACAAAAAAATAAACCCTTTTTTACCAAAAAAGCCTCATTTTAGATAAGGGTTTTAGCTATCTTAACAGACCCAATTTTTTAAAAAATAACCTTCCCTATCCACTAAAACTACATCAAATGGTGTTCAACACAATAGGTACGCTAACTCTAAAAACCTCACAAAATTAAACACACCGCTGGGCCTTAACCCTAGCAAACAAATAAGATTAAAAACCCCTTATTAAAATTTAGATTAAAATAAAAAAGAAATTTTAAATTAAACCAAAAGGGGTCCCAAACAAAACCCAGATACTAAAAATAAAAAAACAATCCAAATGTACCAAAATTTAAAAGCAATAAAACAAAGTAAAATTAAAAAAAATACTCCCAGACCCTTTTTAAAAAAAAACCATAAAAATAAAAAAACAATGTATAAAGCAACCCAAAACCAAACTATACTGTATAACGCTGTAAAGGTCACTGTCTCGCCCGGGGATGTCAAAAACCCCACCACAGAATCCAAAAGTTAAAACGGGAGTGAAAGGGTGTCGTCCTGCCCCCCTTTACGTGTTTCCTGCTTCTACCACTTAGCGTTTGCTGATTCTAGGGTTAGGGACCCCTCGGTAAAGATGAAGAAGGTGTTTGGCGGGGTCGGGAAAGACCGCCGGATAGGCGAGGAAGAACCCCGGCCCGGGAACGACCGCCCCCGGGGAAAGAAAAAGGGTTGGGGGCGAGCAGCGGGGGTCCGCCTCAACGGCAGGCTTGTGCTGCCCGCCTTTGGGGGAGGTTGGAATCCCGCCCCGGGGGGACTAAGGGCTCCCCCGGTCGGGAAAGGGACCGGCCGGGGGGCAATGGTCCGCCACAAGCCCGAAGGCGGGGCTTCAGTGGCAGCTGCCCCTTCGGGGGGCAAAAAGCCAAGGTGCTGCCGAAGTGCGGGGCCGCTCCAATTCCCGGACCCGAGCGGCCGCGGCCCGAGGTGAGCTAGAGTCCCCCCGGTGACAAATCGGCCCTTATTAGGGCCAACAAATCGGCCCTTTCCAGGCCAACAAATCGGCCCTTTCTAGGCCAACAAATCGGCCCTTTCCAGGCCAACAAATGGGGCCCTTTCTAGGGCCAAAAAAGGGGCTGGCTGACCCCCCAATTTTTCCCGGGGGAGGGGGGCGCGTCCACGCCAACGGTGGAGGTAGGGGGGCCCCCTCAATTACGGGAGTGACGTGCCGATAGCCACACCCATCGGTTTCCCCCCCCGGGGTGAAGTCTCGGCCTATCGGGGGCCAACAACTCGGCCAGCGTAAATCTCGCCAACTACCGCGAGGTGGGCGCAAGGGGCCAAGGGGAAAACCAGGGGGGCCCCTCCACTCCGGAGGCGAGCGCCATGGCAGATCCCCGGGGTTTCCCGGCACTGAAAACCCTCGGGCCTCGGCTTAAGGAAGTGCGGGCCCCCTTCAAAGCGTCGGCAATGCCGATGGGGGCGAGCCCGCGGGCCCCTCCACTACAAGGTGGCGTCCGCTTTTGGGCCAAAAAGTGCGGAGGCCCTTTTTGGGGGCCGACAGCCCGCAAACCGGGGGGAGGGAAAAAAAGCTCCCCCCAGCACGATGGGGGGAACCAAGGTGCCAACCCAAGCCCTGACCAGGGGGAGCCACCGCCCCTCCCCCAGTAAAGCCGCTGCAACGGCACTGACGAAAGCGCTAGCGCAAGGCTCAAAAACCCGCGTCAACTCCGGCACCTCCCCAAAAAGGGTGCCCCGGTAGTTTTGAAACGCCCGGCTAAAATTTTTTTCAGATTGGGAAGACCGGGTCCACGCTTTTCGGGGTGTTTGACAGCTGGGGCGAGTCAGTGGACGGGGAGGACTGCCCTTCGGGCCCCAACCCTCCCTTTGAGGGCGCGACGAGTCAGCCAGGGGTCCGATATGATCTGAAGATTTGGGACCGAAAGACCCCGCCGAAGGGGGAAGGCCGGCAAACCAGGAAGCGCGGGGGGGCAACCCAAACCATTTAGGGGCACTCGGGTGATGAGAGCGAGGCCAGGGTCCCGGGCCAGGTGCGCCACGCTGGTAAAGGGGGGAAAGCGGCGGAAACCTGGGGAAAACAAGCAACCCGTTCTCACCCCGCCGGGTACATGGCTCGGGGCCCAGCTGGCAAAGCAAAGGGGGAAGATCCCCCCCACAATTGTGGATGTGGGGGGCTACTCCAAGTTGGCGAGGCCACCCGGTCCAAGGTTCGCGACCTGGGAGGGGGCGGGGCCCGGGGACCGAGTGCGCCTCCAGGCGGGTGGGAGGAAATTACCCCCCCCCCCTCCAAAGTTCTTCCGACTTGGGGATCCACTTTGTCCTACACGGGGACGGGAGCGACGGTCAGGGTTGTGGTAGGGACCCTACACGGACAAACCCCGACACATCCAGGGGACTAGGGGAGATGGGTTTCCCCGTGAAATCCGTCCCCAATGCTCCCCCAATGGAAGGGGATCAAAAGACCGGAAAAGGGCAGGGGTTGCCGAACTTCGTTGTCTCCTACCCCCGGGGACGACGCAAGGCGTATTCCTATCAGTCCTGTGGGGGGCTCCGCGCCCAGGTGGAGAAGTACAAGTCCCAGGGGGGCCCGGTTCATGCAAGAACTTTTTCCCCGGTTTTGGGGGCAGTGCGGGGGGTTTGGCCGCGCTAACCCGAGTGTGGGCTGTGGTGGTGACCACGAGAGGGGCGGGTCCCCGGGAGGAGAGCGATCTCCCCCAAAGTGCCTGCACTGCTCGGGAGCCCATTCCTGGGCGGGCGGGGCTGTCCCACGTACAATCCTTGGGGGCGGCAGGGAATGGGGCCTCCAAGCCTCAAGAAGGAGGACGGAGGGGCCAAGTAAAGGGCCGAACCCTCGGGGCACGTTGCGGGACGGGGGGGCGAAAGTGACTCCAGCCCCCCAACACCAAAGCCACGGTACAACTTCGCCATGTGCGTCAAAGAAGATACCCCTCCACCCCAGCCGGGCACCTGCCGAACCACCAAAACCTAAACCCGGGGGGAACCGGTTCTACCCCTTTGGTCGAGGGCCCCCCCGAGACCGCTCCCTCCCTATCCCAACCCACACGCCATCCTACACCCTTCCCAAACCCCTTTCCTTCCCACCCCCAACTCCACCCTTGCCCCCCCTGAACCCCCACACCCGGGGATGATTTTTGCAAAGCTCAAAAATTGCTTGAGCTACTCAAGGGTATTCCGGGGACGGGACCCAGGGGACTTTTCTCGATCTCTTGGGGAAGGGTCCAGGATCTCCGGGGATAACCGTGGCCACCGGGTCATGGACACATCATCCCTACCTGGTCCTCAGGCATCACCCGAAAAGAGGACCACCATGCTAAAGGAGCTCACGGTCGCACTCTGGAACCCCAAAGGGAGTCGGGGGGAAGAAGGCGATTTGAAATTTTTCTTGGCAAAGCATCGTGCGACGTAATGCTCTGGGAGAAACCCACTTCGCTCCGCAATGAGGTTTTTTCGTTTGCAAGTTTTTTCTGCCATCGTAGGGGGAGCGGGGGGTGTGGGAAGGGGGGACGGCGGTTTGGGCCGAAGGGCCTTGACCACCACGCGTCTCACTTCCTCCCCTCCAACCATGGGAACAACGGGATCCAACGGTGACCTCGACGGCCCGGGGTCCCCATTTCCATCTACTTCCCCCCACCACCGGTTCGACCAGGCCCGAGGGCTGAATGGGGGTGCTGCTTCGAGGTACCACGCTTTTTTAATCGTGGTGAAATTTAACCTAAGCACCCTTCATGGGGCCTAGGGTTATTGCGTCGCGGCGGATGCTTCCGGACGTCATAGATCTACACGCCTGGTGGCTCCGGCCCCGACCCCTACCCCTTCCCTTTTAAAAACCCCGGGTATCTCCCACGTCCTGACTTCGTTTTCTCCAAGGATCAGAAGGCGGTTAGTGCTGAAATCTCTAGCTGACTGACCGGATCACAACCCCGTTTTTTTGTGAACCTGGGGCGCGCGGGGTCCTCAAAAGACCCCCCCGAAAAAACCCGACCTAAAAAGCGCACTGACTGGACAAAGGTTTTCGAATGTTTTAAAAAGGGGGTTTTTGGGGCCCCCACCCCTACCTTTCGAACAGCAGCAAAATCGATGCGGTGCGGAGTTCAAACTTCCGCCCTCAAGGGTCGCTCGAAGCTTCGACGCCGAGGACCGTCCAAAGGGGGCCACAGGGTTTTTTTTTGCCCATTCATCCCAGGCACCCGGGAAAAAATCGGCTGAGGAAGGCTTGCAAATTCAGGGACCCCCAGACAAGCCAACTGGAGCCGCAAAGTCCATGCGGTTTGGGGGGAAAGGCCGAGAATATCGGGAAAAGTGTCTGGGAGGCAAATTGAGAGCCTGTCGGGAGGACAGGTCCTTGGGCAATGCGAGAACTTGATGCGGGGCCCCCACCAAGCCGCCTATTGGATCGCAACGGGTGGCCAAAATCCGACCAGGAGAAGCCGTGCTCTCGCGACACTTAGAGGCGCAATTTTAAACCCACTGACAAACCCGTCAACCCTCACGTTGCGCACCTTTGGGGCAGGTCATCAGGGGGTCCCCGTACAGACCCTTGGTGAACCAACCCCCCGGAGGTGACAGAAATTCACGGGGGGATGCCGCCCAAGACAAAACAAGGCCCCCGGGTCCGACGGGACAGTAACGCGGGCCTCAGAAAGCTCCCTTGGGGCGATTAACTTCCTTGGGGTTTTTCAACGCCGTCCTGTTCCTGATCACTTCCCCGACCTGGAAGCATGCCAAATCCCCTGCTTTCATAAACCGGGGTAAGGCCCGGCCCCAGCTGTCCTACCCACCGTCCTTTTCCGACTGCTGGGCAAGCTGTTCGAGAGACAATAATACGAGACGACCCACATTTCGCGAGGGGGCACTTGGTGGGCGAGCAGTTCGGGTTTTGGGCGGGGCACGCTACTCCAACAACTTTTTCCGGGCCCGGGGAAAGGTTACGAGGAACTTCAACACACAGGGTTTACTGGTGCTGTCTTTCTTGACGTGGCAAAGGCCCTTTGACCGTGTTTTGGCACGGGTCCCTTTTCAAACATCTCCCTGAACCGCCCTTCTACCATTTAAGGTTTTTCAATCTTATCTTTTCCCCCCGCACCTTTTTACACCTTTGGGAACGCCACCTCCCAAGTCAGAACATCCGGCTGGAGGCCGCAGGTTCCAGGGGGCCCGCGCTCTTTATCCCCCTATTTAACGACATTCTAAAAACCCCCGGCACCGAGTTGGCCCGTATCCTGACAACGCTCTAGTACGGAGTGGGCGAGGAGCTGGGGAGAGGCACTCCCGACGCACCTGACGCAGTTGGGGGGTGGCTGACAACCTGGAGACAAATATTAACGGGAAAGAGCACTGCAATGCTCTTCACAAGGAAAAGAAAGTACTACAGGCCGGCTCCACTCCGGGTGTTCGGGGAACAGATCAATGGGCGGACATGTTTAAATACCTGGACTTACCTGGACACAAAACTGACCTGGAGAAAACACTGCAACGAAAGACTCAACAAGGCGAGGCAAAGGCTGGGACCTGGCCACTGCTTTCAGGCGTAGCGCCCTTCTACAAGGAACGCTGACGCTGTACAAGCGTTCTCAGGGGCCCATCCCGACTATGCGGGCCCGCTTGGGGGCACCGCGGCACTAAGAGAGATGCGGCGTCCAGAGCGAGCGAGGATCATTGTGGGGGCCCTTGGTAGTCCGGAATGGAAAATCTTCCGTGACCTGGATAGCCCACCATCAAGGACCACTTCCGAAACTGGGGCAGTCTTTCTACGCTAGACTTCCCGGGCCCCCAAACCTCTTATCCCCGGGGCTTGGGGAAAAACCCTCATCGACCCTGGTGGGGGCCATCGCGTCCCAAAAACCCTGCTCGGATAAGCGAGATGTTTCAACAGTGGTTTGGGAGGCTCTCACCCACCCCCCTGATAGGGCTCCCCCGTAACTCTAAAAAAACCCTTTGTCGGGGTTTTCCCAATTTTTTACCCCCCTTTTTTAACCCCCAAAATTAAAAATTTTGTAATCTCGTTTCTTGTTTCAAACTTTGCGAAACGCGCAACCCTTCTTTAAATTTTTTCAAAACCCCAAAGGTGTGACCCAATTGGGCGGGAAAATGTTGGAACTGCCTCGTGCTCCCCTTTTGGGAAACATCGGAGCATGCCCTTTTTTCTGGCTGGTCAATTTTTACAAGTTTCCGGCCCCGTTCACAATGCCACAATCAACGCATCCCAAACCCAACCACACTGGTGAAAGAAAAAGGGAAAACCCACTTAAAAAAAAAGATAAAAAAACAACAAGGTAACCCCAAAACCCTAAATTGACCCCCCCCAAGCAACAAATCAGCATCTTTAATTCAATTGAAAATTCTGACAAAAATGCAAAAAAGGGCTTCACAAAAAAAAACTATTTCCCCAACAACCTAATTCAACACTCCCCACAATAACTGGATGGGGCAAAATACAATCCCCAAAAATATATATATTTTTTTTCTCCAGTAAAAAACCGTCACACTACACACAAACATATTTGGATCAACCAACGAGGAAACCAACTTCCCCCTATTCTCTTTTCTTCTCTTTCCCACTGGTGACCTTGGCTCCGGGTCAACTTCTCACTAGCAAATCATATATCTATATATATATAAAAATATTCTGCTTGAACTTTAGTTCTGAAAGGCCTGCTGTAGATACTTTACTTGCATGCAGCCCCGTAGATTCTCTACCAATGTAGTAAACTGTGGGATGGGTTATAACAAATCTAGTGTTTCTATTATGTTTTTTTTCTTGTGATATATATATAAAATTTTAAAAAAAACTGTTACCTATGTAGGCAATGCCAACAAAAATATTTATTCGATCCGTTTTTTTAGCAGCGTAGCGTTAAAAAAAAACCTTTATGGAATCCTCTTCTAACTCGATCAGCTCAAATGCATTTCTGTTATTATCCGGTCTATCCGGACGGGACCTGAATATAGGGGGAATAGCTTCTTGACCTTCTTTGCTGAAATAGTCAAGACGAGATTTTCCCGTAGTAACACTTTATCCCCCACTATCCAAGTACTGGAAGCCTCTTCTTCTGATGTTTCAGCCGAGCTGCGCTATCTTCTGTAGTGTCTGGAAGCTCTCTTCTGCAGTATCTGCAACACCCGCTTCGGGGCGCTCTGTACGGGGGTCTCTCAAACTGACAATCCAGGCCCACTGAAATGGCGGTCCAAGAACTCTCCTTCCGCTTCCCGAAATGGACCTCAAAAGGGGTAAGCAAGGTAAGGGTGTGAGTTAGGGTATTTAGCAACTCCTCTAGGAGAGGTACATAAAAATGGCCAAGTGGTATGCTTCCTAAAACAGTAGCAGCGAAGAATCTACCTATCTCCTTCATACCCCCTCGCATGGGTTGGAGGCCGGATGCCTAATGGAGCTGTAGGGTTTTTACCCCTACGCGCTTAACTCACGTGTCCATTTCTTAGCTGTAAACGGCTTCCATGGTCGCTGGGGACTGCTTAGGAGTACCAAACTCTGCTTAGACAGGCATCGGTAGTGGCGGTCATTAAACTGAATAGTCTGTAAATTTAAAAACACGTCTACCATCGAAACAATGATATAAGGCCTCTGGTACCTTTGGGAAGAGGTCCAAAAAGATCAACAGCCAAAGTTTGATTTGGCCCATAGGGAATAAGGGCCTGATATTCCCCTTCATATATCACATTAGAGTGCTTGTTTTCTACACAATTCACACTTTCGCAATAACTGCTGACAATCAAAGTACAACCCAAGGCCAAAACACATAGCGCCTGAGAAAAATGATAAACTTTGAACGCACCAAAGTGTCCCAACTTCAAATGTGCATGTAGGACTAACCTTTCTCTCAACATGGAAGGCATATAGACTTGCCCTGTATGATCTAAAGGGTGTTCTGAGGTACTCCTCTTGTAAAGAATACCTTGGCTGATGGCATATTTTCTCGACAGTGTTGTCGGGTTGTCGTACTGCCCTTCAGAATTACAGGTTTCTAGCTTCTGTAGGATCTGTAGCGTGTCAGGGTCTTGTCTCTGCAGGTTCTTTATTCCCCTAATTGTCCCCTTCCCCGACTGGATCCCCTTCCAACGTGGCTGGGAGTACTAAGAAACTGTCGGTGTTCCCCGGGAAAGGTTCCGGTTCGGGCTGTCCCCTTGTCGTTGATGGGGTAACGACTTAAAGTGTCGGCTTGTTGATTGTCTTTACCCGGTAAGTACTCCAACTCTAGACCAAACTCCTGTATTACTAAAGCCCATCGGGCTAGCCGGTTTGCTCTTGAGAAAGGGAAGTGTTCCCAAAAAAAGTTTGGGCCCGGTGATCAGAAAGTATGACAATCTTCTGTCCTAGCATAGACTTTCAGAAACGCTGAAGAGTCCAAACTATTGAAAGACACTCCTTTTCTGTTACAGTGTACCACCGTTCAACAGCGTTCAGCTTCCTGCTGTTCATAAACGATAACTGCTGCTGCCCACTGGAGTCGAGCTGGCTGATCGTGGCTCCCAGCGCGTAATCGCTGGCATCCGTGGTGACGAAGAAAGTCTCCCCCATTATGGGCAGTCTGAGAGTCCTGGTTCATGAAGGGTTTCTTCACAGCTGAAAAGCTTTTTTTCGATGTCGGTCCACCTCCACAGTAAAATCAGTTAGAGGGGCTCCCTTTTCAGCTAGTTGCAAGTGTACCCTTGATAGAACCCAATTAGTCCTAAAAAGCTTTAACTCCCAGTTTTGGAAGTTGGGGGTTGGGAAATCATATAATAATTTTGACTTTTCTCGGGCCATTTTAACACCATTACGGTCAATATGTGGCCTAAAAATGGTTCTTCCTGTCTGCAAAACAACGATTTCTTCAATTTCAAAGGGCATAAACCCCACTCAATTATCCGCTTAAAAGAATGTTCTAAATGTACCAAATGGTCCTCAAAAGTAGCTGACGAAATAAAATGTCAACCACATAAGGTCTGCAAAAACTGACATTCTGGTCCTAAAACCAAGTCCATACAGCGCGTAAATTCGGCCACCGCATTTCGGAGCCCAAATGGTAGTACGTTGAACAAATACTGGCGTGAGCGGGACAAGAATGCCGTGTAACGGCCTTAAATTCAGGGTTTTAAGCTAAGCTGAAAATAGCCCTGTGTCAAGCAACGGTTGACATGAACTTGATCTCTCGAACCTCTTGCAACATGTCAGATATATTAGTCGGGATTCAAAGTCCTTTTGAATGAGACCTTCAATTTCCGGCGTCAAGGCACAGTCTAACGTCTTGCCTTCTTAATAACACACACAAGAGGATTGACGTAGGGCTCGAACCACGGCTAATGATACCGTAGTCAACCATAGCCCTGTATTTGTTGTCCAGTTCTGCTTCATATGCTTTTGGCAATGGATAGCTAGCGTAAAAATAACCATTCTGTTCAATTAGTGGGATTCCTTGATAAAGATTATTCAACCCCGGTTCTGGGAAAACGCTTCTCTACATCCCCACAAGACTTGTAGTAGTTTTGTTTTTGTCTTGAGTAAAGGGTGTTCTAACTCCATGAAAAATTTTCTCGAATTCGCCTCGAGTATGTAAAGTGGTACATACTTGCATGCAGGGGGCCTTGAAATAGAGGTTCTGTGTTACTGGTGGTATCTGAAAACTTAGTGCTGCCACTCTCACTGCTTCCTTGTCAACATTTACAGACCAATCACAGTCTTTTCGATCACCCAATTTTCCTTTTCCCTGTCTCCCTGGTAGCCTTCAAAAACCCAAACCGCAGTGTAAAATCCAAAATAATCCGCTTTTTCCCGTTAAGTAGTCAATCCCAATATGACCGATTCTCCTAGGCACCTAGCTTTAGTGTTCTTTCCCCCTAACATTATAGAAATCAACATTTGAAGACGTATAGGGGCTCTTCCGCTTGTAACCCCAAAATCTTCCATCATTGGGACAGGGAAAGGGGGAAATGGGGCCTTTCCCGGGCGCCTTCACACTCCGCCGCCCCCTGGGAATGCAATAATTTCTGCCCCTGAACCCAAGTAGGCACTTAAGTGCTATTCCTTCCACCTCCAAGGTTTTGCTTGGGCAAGGGGGATCTCCGGTGGACCACTCACTTCATCCCCCTCTAACAATGCCTCTCTCAAATCCATCCCAAGGGTACCACAACATATATTCCTGTACTGTTACGTCCCAGTTCTTGCAAACCGCTCTCCCCCTGGATTGTCCGAGTCACAGGTCTTCATTCCCCCCCCTTTTACAATGGCGTTAATGTCAAAATGTGGGGGGTTTTGTCTCGTCGGGGTGATGACCATTTCCTCTTTGGGGTAGGATGAGTTGTTTGGGTTGCCGGGTTATAACTGGGTTTCCCTTGAAAACCTCATCAGAACCTTTCCCCTCCCCTCTCCTATAGGGGTTTATCACGATTACTATGGGTCCCCGCTCCCCAACTCTCACATAAGGGGGCCTCTATCAGGATGACTCCCGAATACCCTGCCCATTTCCTTACCTATTTGGGTTTCCCTATAACCCGCTCCCTTCTCCAATTATCACCTGGTCGGGGGCGAAAACTCAACCTGCCTATCCCTGTTTTTCAAACCCTTGGGGCGGTGACCTAGGCCTGATTCCGATCTCGTTTCCCCTTTGGCCTCCAAAGCGTCCCAACTCTAAGCAAACCCGCTCTAAACTCCCCCTAAGGTTCCGTAGCTAGCACCATCACATTTCTCGGCCTAGGGGCAACAAGAGTCACCAATAAATGGCTCGACCCCCTTATGGGTGACTCAAAACCCCGGGGGCTCTTGAGTAGATCAGAAAGGTATTCTAAAAAGACCTGAAATTTCCTGTAGCGGGATGCATGGACTTGGCTCGCTTTTTGCCCCTTAAATTCAGCTGCCAAAAGGGGTACCCGTCGTTTGGCCAAAGTGTAGGGTAAAAACCCTTTAGGCAAATCCTTTAAGGGCCAAATCCTTTTGGGCCCAAAAAACCTTTTTGGGCCAAAGCCTTTAGGCCAAATGCCTTTTAGGCCAAAGCCTTTTTGTAAATTTAAATTTTTAGACCATTTATTAAAATAGTTTTTGCTGTCCCCGGGAAAACATTCGTTAATTTGTAGTGATGTTTAATAGAGGGCGAGGTGTGGTGTTTAGTTAAATATAAAACTACCTTTTAAAAATATATTTTTCTCAACTTACACTTCCAAGGTAAAGCAGCACTCCATTAACCTGAAGTACCATTTTTGAAATGTTAAAATTTTTACATGCCAAATTTTTTTGTAAATTTTTTGTACAGTTTGTACCCGCCCGTTTTTTTTTAAAAATTAGCAAACAACCATTTAAAAATTTTTTTTTATTTTAAATTTTTAAAATTTTTTTTAAACCCAAAAGTATATTTATCAGTCTTTCTAAGTATTATTGTTATTAATTTTGCTAAATATTAATCGATAATTAATTTTTTTATAACATATTAATTTACTCGAGTTTGCCCAGGGGCTTCGCTCACATTTAATTTGGGTAAATTATCTTATTTTTAGAAAATCATCTAAACATTTTTTCTCAAACCCCTATGCTCTTGACCCTTTATATAACATTAAAAGAAAATTGTTAAGACCTTATTTTTAAAATAAAATCTTTTTTACGTTAAAATACAAAAATGGACTTTTATTATTTAATTATTTCTTTATTTTCTGATAAATCTTTGTAGAATTTTATTAAAAAAGTAAATTTTTGTAAGATATTTAAAAAATTTTTAATTGCTTCATGGGCCAAACAGAATAATTTTTTTTTTTGAAAAAGTTTGAGAGTGAAATTTTAAGATGCCGCGCATAAACGAAACACAAAAGTAACGGGTTAAGTTAAACCCCCATTAAGTTCGAAAAAAAAAAAACCAAAAAAATAAAATAAACCCGGGTTAGTGGGCCATTTGGAAACCCGTCCCCCTCGGATCACTTTTTTTCATATATAAAAATTTACCAAAACATTTTCCCAGTTTCTACTTTCACAACACTTTTTTAAATTTTCATACAATTTCGAATTAATAGTAAAAATTTAAATTAAAATTAAAGTAGTGTTTTAAAATTTTGATATTTTTTTTTAATATTATTTACTTTCGAAAAATATTGTAAAAAAAATTTTTTTTTAAATTAGATTTTTTAAAAGTAAAAACAAAAATTGATTTAACTACCGTATGTATTTTTTTTTTGATAAAAATTTAAAAAAAAAATTTTTAAAAATTTATTTAATTATTTTAAAAGTTTAATTTCCCCATTAAAAAAAACTTTAATGTTTAAAAATTTTTAAAATTATTTTAAAGTTATATTTTTTTGCCATTTTTAGTGAGGGAAAATTTTCTTTGGATTTTGGGGGAAATAAAAACCTTTTTGGATCTGACAAGTTTTAACACAGTTCGAAATTTTTTGTTTTGTAATACTGCAAAAATCCCTTTGGGTTTGTTTAAAATGAAAAAATTTAAAAATAAAAAGGTAAAAATTTGTTTTGTTACCACTGCCCTAAATTGAAACAAATTTTGGGGCTTACAAAACGTTTTTTTTTTTTAATTTAAATTTCATTTTTAAATTGGAGTAAAATTTATGTAACTAATTTTTTTTTTAAAACCCAAAATACAAAAAATATCCGCCTTTTAAAAATTTTATTGAAGTGACAATCATGATTTAAAAAAGTTGCGCCTCCCTCTTGAGTGGTGGAAAAAAAAAACGCAACTTTGCTCTAAATTTGCGCCTGCCCCTTTTTTAGTGAAAGGGTTTTGGAACTTTTTTCAAACTTGCCCTGGCGCAACTTTATTGCTCCCTTTGGGAATCCGGGCCCAGTAGGTTTAAAAATTAAAAAATTTTAGTTAAATTATTTACTTTTTCGAAATATTAAAAAAAAAAATTTTGGCTTATAGACTTTTTAAAAGTGCTCCAATAAAATTTGGGAGGTTAACAATCCGTATTTTTAAATTATTGAAAAAAATTTAAAATTTTTATTATTTAACATAATTAATTTACTAAATATTTTTTAAAATTTTATTTTTTTTTTTTTAATGATGCCAAAGAATTTATAAATTCTCACGCGCGTACATAATACACAAAACCCCATTTTTTTATTTTTTATGCGTAAAGGGCTACAAAAATTTTTAAAACCGTTTTTTAAAAAAATTTCCCCGGGTAACCCTTTAAAAACCTTCCGTTGCAATAAAAGTAATCTAAAGAAAAGGGGTTTTATACACTATGACCCCCAAAAGATTCTGAAGTCAAAAAAAAAGATGTATTCCCTTCTGAACGAAAGGAAAAGGGAGAAAAGATTCGTATTTTATTTGCTCAAACTTTTTCCCCGAT
Source organism: Timema cristinae (assembly GCA_039000515.1). Classification (NCBI taxonomy): domain Eukaryota; kingdom Metazoa; phylum Arthropoda; class Insecta; order Phasmatodea; family Timematidae; genus Timema; species Timema cristinae. The sequence goes on from JBCFYV010004512.1 coordinate 13,496, forward strand.
GAATTTTGAACAAACCTTCACCCTAACGCTGTACTTTTTTTAAAAAAAAAATTAAAATCGCCCTTATTTGTGATGTCTCCAAAAATGTTAAACCCAAAAGGGGAAAATATATCACCCGTGAATCGGGCTTTGAAATTAGTTTTAAAAAAAACCCCAAATTAGTAAGGGGTTTTTCATGGCGGTAAACACCCCCAACCCCCAAATTTATTTTTAAAACTTTAGGGAAAAGCCCCCTTCTATAGTGAATTTAATGATTTTTTTTAAATATTTTATTTAAAGGGGGCAAATTTCACATATGCATTTTATAACCTTTTAAAACAAATCGTTTTTGTTTTCATTAATTGGACAGTAGCTGTAAGAAAAATCTCCCCATGCAAGGTGGAAAAGTTTTTGTTATCCTGCCATCTTAAAAAAAAACTTTAAAACATTATTTCAAATTTAAAAAAAATCACGGGCTGTATGACACACATAAATATTTTTTTTTAAAGAACATAGTTTATTGTTTTAAAATAAAAAAAATTATAAGAAACCAAGAAAATGAAAGAATTAAGGTATTTAGTGACGTAAATGTTCACTTAAATTATGTGTTAACTTTTAAATATAAATTTAAAAACCCCTTTTTTAAAGTGGGCCCCTATTCATAAACCAATTTGTAGTATAGTAAAAAATCGTAAATTTTTATATTAATTTCAACTGAGTGTGTCAAACTAATTTTTAAAAAGGGAAATATTAAAATTCACTATTTTTGTGTTAAATAAAGTTGGTAATAATAAGGGCCCCCCTCAAATTTGGGAGAAAATTTAAGGGTGTGTCCTCCACCTATACCCCCCCCCCCCGCCCCCCCTCCCTCATTGGAAATAAATTGTCCCCCTAAGATTGAAGTTCCCCCCGCCGGGGGTAAAAAAGGGAAATTTTTCCCCCAAAATGGGTTTCCCCCCCTCATTATAAACCCAAAAGTAGGTACATTCAATCTAAAATGTCACCTTCCTCATTCCTGGTTCATTAGGGGAAATTGATGTATTTTTACCCAAATCAAACGGGTAGTAAGTCCCCCAAAGAAAAAAAAAAAAAAATTTTGAAGACTACAAGAGTTCGGCGAAGCTTTAATTTTGTTTGGGCCCAGGTATTTGTAAAAAAAATAATTTTTAAAGGGGTTTTTTTTGGGGGTTGACTTTCCCAAACCCGGGGGGGAAAATATTTTAAAATGGAATGCCACTAAAAGCTATTTGGGGGGTCCCTTAACAATTTTGAAAAAATAATAGATTTTTAAAAAATCTTTTTTAATTTGAAAAGCAAATCACTTCAGCTTCAAACTCAATATAAGAGGAATTTAACAAACCCGGAGGAAAGGGGGATTTCGATGGGGGAGAAAAATTTGGTAATAAACCCCCCCCCCCTTTCAACCCTTCCCCCTTTCCCATTCAAAGCTCAAAGAGTGACACTCGAAAAAATACGACAGACACACCCTAGAATTTAATTATTTTCCCCAAAGTCTGACAAACTAACTTAAACTAAACAAATACAACATCCAGCCCTCTGACAATTAAATTTATCATTGTGAAAGGGGGAAAAACACAGTCAACCAATTAACTTTTTTTTGGGCATTTTGGGAACGAACCCGTGCCTTTAGCCTTCAAAACGCAAACCAAAATGAGATAAAGTTCGGACTGTGTTTGAAATCAACATTTAGTACCCGGTTTTTTTTGTGTTGTTAAAAAAATATTTTTTTATTACGTGATAAAAAAATTCACCTCTTACCCAAATAAAAACTGGGACTTTTGGGGATTAACGCTGTAAGCTACCTGGTCTTATAAGCATCGCACTCAAAATATAACTTTTTTTTTAGTGACGGGGAGGTCGGGGGGGAGTTTTTTTTCTTTTTTTATATTCATTCAAATATTTTAAATTTTTAAAAGAAATTGTGAGATTTAAATGTTTTTTTTTGAATGATCATAATACATTAAAAAAATTTTTAGAGATTCGGCCATTCATTTTTTCTGGTCAAAGAAATCCTTTTGGTCTAAAAATTTTTAACCCCGGTCTAAGTCAATATAAGTTTTAAAGTGTTTAATAACACCTCTGGAGCTTTTTCAGTTCGAAGTACTTTAGTAAATTTTAAACCCAAATTGGGTGGTGTGGGGGTGATTTTGAAATCTTTTAAAGCGAGGTCCTCGGTGTTTAAAAACCCCTATCTTTTGTTAAAGACTTTAAAAAATAAAACGAACTTAAAATTTTCCAAATGGTGGCTACTATTATATAAAATTTTCTTGTATACAATTTTGGGAAACAACCCCTGGTTTTTTGCTTTTTTCAAGTAGAATATAAGTGGGACTTTTTAAAAATGTGGTGTTTTTGAATATAAAGGTTTCCCCCCTTTAAAACCCAAATCTTTTAAAAAAAGGGGGCCCATATAAAGAAAAAAATCTTCTTTTTCTTATCTTTAAATTATAAAGTAAATAAATTTTTTGTTTGTATTGAAATTATTAGGGGTCATGGGGGGGTGCCCCGTTTTTTTTTCCCCCCCATTTAGTGCGCCACTGGTTCTAATAAACGCTTTTTGAGAGGTCATTTTTTTCATAGATAAAAAATTAATTTTTAAAAAATTAGTTATTTCAAGGTTTTTTTTAACTTTTAATGCCCCCCTTTTTTTCGTCAAGTGAAAAAAAACAAAAGTAATCCATTAGCTTTTTTTTTAATTAAAGGGGCTAAACTTTTTTTTTTTTTTGTTTAAAACCCTTTAAAAAAGGTTAAATTTTATATATATGTATAAAAGTTAATAATGAATTTTTTTGAGCCATGGGTTAAAGGAGTCCCTCATTTTATATTATTAAGTCAATATAGTAAGTATAGTATTTATCTTAAAAATGTTAATTTAAGTTTAAAAGTAATTTAATAATTATAAAAAATGTACATTTGTTATATTTTGAATATGATGTATTTCACTGTCTAAAATTGTTTTTCAAGTAAATAGAGTAAGCTTAGTAGTGTTGTTTTTTTCATTGTATCTTCACGCCAGTCAATGCTTTCCCCCCATTTAAAAAGCAATTTAGAAGGTAGTATGAAAAATAGAATTATGAGAAGTACCCTCGTTTGCGTGGAAAAAACGGAAAACATTTAGAAAAATTACCATAAGTACACCGTTTTAATTGAGCAGGCGCGGGATGACTTTTTGTCCTCGATTATTATATTTTTAGTAAAAATCTTTTTTCAAAAATAAGATGAAATACAATAAAAAAATTTGATATACTAAACTTTACACAAAAATATACAAATCAATACATTAATTTAATCTATATAAAGCAAAGGATGAAGCCCAAACAGAGGTGCCCCCTACAACTCGTGAAACTCAAAACAAATTATGTTAGTGGTTTTAAAAAGAACCAAAGGAAATTTTCCGGGGGCAATGAATTTTTGTTATGGTTTACATCAAGGTCGTTTGCTATTATTTTGGAATGAGGGAGGAAAGGACTGCTGCCTAATCCCACCCTCAAAGTTCCCTTGTAAGTGCGACGGAGAAGAGAGAAAGAGAAGATTTAGCCTGTTTGCAACGTAACTCAAGTTAGCCCGCCACATTGCTGAAAAAAACCTTTTTTGTCTAAACGTTTGTGCTCTATTTGTGCTCATAAGTGCCCGAACAATGGAACATTTTTGCTGTGAAACTGGCCAATTTAGAAAAAATTTAATGTGGGGGCCAACTTGACTCAAACTAGCCCACCACAATTGAAAAAACAACATAACAAAATTTATTTAATCAATCCATTGTGCTCCATTTGTGCTCAATGTGTCCGAAAATTAACATTTGTGCTTTAAAATTAGAAAATCTAAAGAACAATTAATGTGGTGGCTAACCCTTTATCTTTCCCTATACCATAAAACTGTAGAAAAATTAGTTCAAAACTGGCCCCCACAAATTTTTTAAAAACCAATGTAACAAAATTCTGTTTTCACCCCCAGTCGGTTTTTTTTAAATTTCCGTTAGTGGCTCATTTTTTGGTGCCCCAAAAATGAAGTATTATGTTGCTCTAAAAAAAAATTAAAAAGAAATCTAGAAATACAAGGTTAAAGTGGTTTTGGGCCCCACTTGAGCTTCTAAAAAATTTTTTGGTATCGCCTTTCATTTTTAAATTGTTATCTTAAAAGGGCCCTAAAAGTTTTCCATTAAGCACTAACGTTCATGTTCATGCACATATGTAGCACAAACGAAATAAAAACGAAAAGTGGTGACCCCAAAACCCAATTTTTTTGGGAATGTTAACCAATCTGATTTTTTTTTTAAAAAAAAAAAGTGGCTGAGCCAGGGGGGTTGAACTAAATATTTTTCCCCCTTCAAATTTAAAGAAATAGGAAGGTTCAAGTTAGCCCCCCTCCCAACATTAAATTGGGGTTCTCTAGGGAATTTTTTAAATTTTAAAGGACAAATGTTAATTTCCGGAACCACAAAATGATTTTTCAAAAAAAATTTGGGAGCAACAATTGGATTGGGGCTTAAATAAATTTTTTATGTTGTGTTTTTCAAATATAGTGAGCTGGTCTTAAAAACTTGAGGGCTCAAGTTGTTTTCCCGCCACATTAAATATTTTTTTAAATTGGGCCCTTAAAAAACACAAATGTTCATGTTCGGAACATATGGCCCTAAAAAAGAGCACAAACAATTAGACAAAAAAAAGAATTTTTTTTCGGTAATGTGGCGGGCCAACTTGATTCACGGGCTGTTTGCCCCTAGGCTATAAGAGTGCACTTTTTTGGAATGGGAAAAACAAAGCGATCCTAGCGGGGAGATTTTACCAACCAAAGCTCGTCAGATTTATCCCTCTGGCCCTGCTGGGAGCCATTGCTTTTCGGAGGTCCACTTTTCTTAATCTACTTTTTCTTGCCCAGGGAAATTATCATCCTTAAAGGCTCCAAAATTTTGTATTTTTACGTTTTATGAAGACTTAAAAAAAGACCAAGACAATTCCATAAATCTTTTGTAATTTTTTTCACAAGTTAAAATAATTCTGAAATGCTTTGCAAATTACTAGGAGGGAAATTAGTATATAGTTTTTAAACAAAGGACCTATTGTGTTAACATAGCCCATGTTGTTAAAAATATCACCGAAAAAAAATAGTTACACTTTTTAAAAAAAAAACTGTACTAATTTTTAAAATAATAGTTATAATAATTCTAACAATAATAATAGAGTTAAGGATCTAGTCAAAACCATAATTTAACTTATATATAAATAAAATATATTTATATTTAAAATTTTATATATATATAATAATATAATGACCATTGTAATATTTACTGCAAAATTTATTTAATGCGTCACTATTATTTATAAAATTAATTATTAATACAATAGATAAAAAAAAATGTTCATATTATCTCAGTAGCGCTAAACGAAAATCGGGCGTCACTTCAGACAAATTTAAAGTGGGTGGTTTGAATATTTGGTTTCCACTTTTATTTTGCCTTTTGGAATAAGTTGTCAAAAGTCCCCATAATTTGAATGTACGCATATAATTTTTACCGCGCGTAAACGGTGTTGAAATGGGGTATTTTTATTGTTTTTCGTTAACTTTAAAACCGTGAGATATATTAACAAGGAAATAATATGGAATTATAAAAAAAAAGGTGATATAGTGTTTTTGTGAACTACTGATCTAGTTGTATGTAGGAATTGTCAAAATTTTTTAGAAAATATTGTAACTACCTTGCATCAGTTGTGCTATCTATTTTCAGATGAAACAACTAACAGTAAACCTTTACTTTCCGAAATAACCGAAGGTTTTAAATTTACATTTTAGGCCAAATGCTTAGGCCAACTGCCTTTAGCCAAATGCCTTTAGGGCCCAAATGCCTTTAGCCAAAACCTTTAGGCCAAAGCCTTTTAGCCAAATGCCTTTAGGCCAAACGCCTTTTAGGCCAAATGACTTTGGTTTCATTTTTAGGCCAAATGCCTTTTAAGCCAACTGCCGCGTCCCCACCAAAACATGGCCAAGAACTTGGCCTTAAAACACTCCACTTGTTATATTATCTTTTTTTGACTGTCCACCATGTGCTTGCGTTCCCCACGAGTGAGTACCCCATGCCTCACTTTGTCTCGGTAAAATAGGTGATGCCCTTTTAAATAATCTTTGAGGTCCCCAAGATGTCTCCAAGGGCCTCGATGACTCTGCCTTTGGAACTGGGCAACTGGACTTCGAGCGCATGCTCGCCCAACAATGTCATAAGCGCTGGGGTTCAGGACAGCCCCGAGAAGGGGAGGTACGGTTCGAGTCGCAAAGCTCTGTACCTGTTCTTTGCATAGCCTTTATTTCCCTCTGCAGTAAAACGCTGACACGCCCTTTCCAAATTAGCTTTGGGCTCAAACCAAGTCCTATTTTCCCCTCTGCAGTGTTGAAACTACTTCGTTTACCCCCTTGTAAGCTTCCCTCTGGTCTCCCTCACTGCTCTACTCTGTGTTTTGGGGCTTAAGCCCTCCTCGT
>JBCFYV010004513.1:0-21621 GCA_039000515.1 Timema cristinae
TTAAGTTTATACACATATAAGGGGACCTCACCCTTTTTGGGCTAGTTAAATCTAGGGTGTCGGGAGGACAGCAATTTCTAGGAGGATCCAGACCATCCTTATACCCAACTCTCTAAGCCCATTTTATCACTTTGTTAGTTTTTAAATAACTAGTGTGTCACTTGAGCCACTTTTAACTGGATTCATCTCGATGTTTGTCGAACAGTTGGTCCTCTCGTGTCGACCGCTTGGCTGTCTATCACTTTGTCCTCTTATATGGGAGCTTGTCTATCACATGGTCCAGCTCGTGTCGATCACTTGGTCCATGTCGTTTCTGGGTGTCTAGCAGTTGGTCATTTTACAGATTTGTTCTCTCGTGACGACAGCTTGGTTGTCTATCACTTTGTACTCCTATACTTGAGCTTGTCTAGCAGTTGGTCCAAGTCGTGTCGGCCACTTGACCCACCCAGCATTCCAAATAATTGTTTTCATTTTGTCTACCGGTTGGTTGTCTATCACATGGTCCAGCTCGTGTCGATCACTTGGTCCGTGTCGTTTCTTCGTGTCTAGCAGTTTGCTGTCTACCACTTTGTCCTCTCGTGTCGACCACTTTGTTGTCTATCACTTTGCCTGCTCCCTATAAATGGCACTGTTCTTATTGATAAATAGTTTTGGTTGTAGCAAGGCCTACGATTTGCTTCACTGAGAGTTTGAGAGATTTGGGTCCATTGTAGGGTCTTGTTAGATTCGTCTTTGTAAAGAGGAACTTTTTTGTCATAAAAAGGTATCTATTGCCTGACAGACTCAATCAAAATTCATTTTTAAAACAGTTTAAGCTTCCACAAAACTATCACGAAAAACGGCACCATACAAACTGCTAGACAACAAACTGCTCGACAAGCTATAAAAAAATATTTGCAAGGCTGGGTGGGTCAAGTGGCCGACACGACTTGGACCAACTGCTAGACAAGCTCAAGTATAGGAGTACAAAGTGATAGACAACCAAGCGGTCGCCACGAGAGAACAAATCTGTAAAAAGACCAACTGCTAGACACCCAGAAACGACATGGACCAAGTGATCGACACGGGTACCCGTCATTTGGCCTAAAAGGCATTTGGCCTAAAGTGTAGGCTAAACGCCTTTAGGCCAAATGCCTTTAGGCCAAATGCCTTTAGGCCAAATGCCTTTTAGGCCAAATGCCTTTAGGCCAAATGACTTTAGGCCAAACGCCTTTTAGGCCAAATGCCTTTTAGGCCAAACGACTTTTTGTAAAGTTAATTTTTAGACCATTTATTAAAATATGTTTTGCTGTCTCTGGAAACATTCGTTAAGATGTGTAATGATGCTAATAGATGGCGAGGTGTGTAGTGTTTAGTTAAATAGTATATACTACCGTTTCTAAATATATAAGTCTTTTCTCAATTTACTACTTCCCAAGGTATAGCAGCACGTCCATTAACCTGTAGTACCACTTTTGTATGTTGAACTTTTTACATTGCCAAGGTTTTGTTCTAATTTTTGACAAGCCATCTTGTTAATGTGGGGAGTGACAGGCCACCACCGTGGTTCGGATTCCACGTTAAACTGTAGGTCCTTCATTTCATCTCACAATCACCCTACCATTACACATTAGCGTAAGTTTGTATAACCCGAACGGGTAGTAAGATGTGGTGCTAATAATAATAATTTTTGTACCGTTTTGTACCAGAAATAAAAAGTTTTGTACCCGTGCCGTTTTTTATTAATTAGCACATACATGTGGTCACACCATTTTAATAATTTTGTTTTATTTTGAATTTTGAATATATTTTTTTTAAGTGCCAAAGTATATTTTATCAGTCTTTCTAAAAATATTTGTTTATTAATTTTGCTAAATGAATTAATCAATCATTCATTTTTTAATAATCATATTAACTTACTCGAGTTTGCCCACGGCTTCGCTCACATTTAAGTTGGGTAAATTATCTTATTTTTAGCAAATCATCTAAACCAGGTTTTCTCAAACTCTATACTCTTGAGCCTTATATGAACCTAAAATTATTTGTTAAGACTCTTATTCTTAGAATAAAATAACTTTTTTACGTTAAAATACAAAAATGAGACATTTATTATTTAATTGATTTAATTATTTTCTAATAAGAGCTTTGTAGAAGTTTATAAAAATAGTAAGGTTTTGTAAGATATTAATTAATTTTATTGCTTCATAGGCCAAACAGAATATTAATTATTTAGTCAATCATAATTTAGGCAAATCGAAAGAAGTGAGAAATTGGTTCACACCTCATCTGAAATCCCTTCGCGCCTCGCAGTTTGAGAAACCCTGATCTAAACTACCAAAAATACAATTTCAGACACGTATGAGGCGAAAACTTTGTATGTTGATGAAGCCACAAATTAACTACTACCTATAAGAAGTAAAATCTATTTTATAAATATATATATAATCTATTTTATATATATATATGCAGTCTTTGCATCAATATTTGCTCGCTTACGCAGAGACATTGTTGAAATGAACACCAAAAGAAATAGTTTAAATTTACTAACTAAACATGAATTAATTTGAAAGAATCACTCTAGTACTAAGCACCTCAGCTTATCAAATAAATTGTTCTGTTAGTAATTGTTTCTATTGGTTTTTGAAAATTTTCCCTTCTTCTCCCCAATCATAATTTCTCTAACTCCCATTTAAACACATAGTTTTAAGAATACTTTCTTTATCTATAGTTGTACTTCTACCTGCCAGCCAAATTTCGATTTTAAACTATAGATAAAAGGTTTTTTATAACTCCCCCCGCCCCTCCCTTGATTTCATGGAGTTACATTTTAAAATGCTCAGACTTATTAGTTATTTGGAGTGGTGCATTTACGGGCATGCCAAAATTCAATTTTTAACGACACTGCACTGAGATGTAGTAGTTTCTATTAATTTTGTAGATTTTGGATTCCTTATTCCCAACCCACTTTGAGAAATTTAGAGTCTAACGTTATTTTGGCTATCTGGGATTTGATTTATCTTTATTTATCTGTCAAAATTTTATTTTTTTCCTAATCTCAACAAGTTTTTTTCTCTATTATACTCCATCACCACTATTTCTCAGAATGCAATTTTAAATAATAATAATAATTATTATTATTATTATATTATTATTATGTAAATGTCTATTTGTATTGTTTCCCGTACCTAATTAATACATTTAAATTCTTTACAATACAGAGAAGTAATTAAATATATTAGTTTTGGAAAATGTTGACCTCCAAGCTCCCCTTCCTCCTGCAATTACTCAACTCACTGAGAAATTTCAAATTTTAAGGTTTATTTGGTCATCTTGATGGGTCCTTCCTTATACTAAGGTTACTAGAGTTGTAGGGAAGGCTCGTTCACTTTACCGGCCAGCATTCAGCTCTACCCTAACACGCAGCGCTGCTGTAACGTCTGCTCGTGAACTAGCCAAGCTTGCTTCTGTTCGGATCATGTGACTGTGTAGTGCAGCACTTTTTTTAAATTATTATTCAGCACCACGTCTTACTACCCGTTCGGGTTATACGCCTAAGTACTAATTACGCTAATGAATTAGGAATTGGGAAGGTTGAATTAGTGGAAGTGAACCCGCATTTGCGTGGAGGGAGAGTGGAAAACCATTGAGGAAAAACACCTCCAGTTCACCCGACCGAGATTCAAACCTCGATCTCCCCATCCTCAGCAGTTGAGCTCAACACGACTAGCGCGTTAGCTATCTACGCCACCGAGGCGGGTGCGCTCGTTACAAACTTCTTATTTATGTCAAGTATGCTTCCAAAGTCAATGTGAATAGTAAATGTTTGTATGTTTATAGTAAGCTTTCTTATTATTTATGCGTGAAGGGTTACGAAAAGTGTCATACCGATACTAAGAAAATGCCGGGTAAGCGTTGTATCGTTGCCGTATGCAATAAAAGTAATCTAAGAGATATGGTGTTATACACCATGACTTCCCTAAAGATTCTGATGTCAAACGAAGATGTATTCCCTTCTGAACGAGATGGAAAATGGAGTCATGATTCATATTTTATTTGCTCAGAACATTTTTTCACCTAATGAATATGAACAAGACCTTCAGCCCTAACTGCTGTAATTTCCTTAAAAAAGCAAATTAAAATCGCCCTTATTTGTGATGTCTCCGAAAATGTTATCCAAGGGGAAAATATATCACCCGTTAATCTAGGCATTGTATTAGATTTACGAAACAAATAGTAAGTGATTTCATGGCGGGTAAACATGTCACCCCCAATAGTTTTACTTTATGGAAAAGTCCCCTTCTATAGTGAATTTAATTATTTGTTTAAATAGTTTACTTAACTGCAAGATTTCACATATGCATTTTATAACCTTATTAAACAAATCGATCTTGCTTCATTAATGTGGACAGTAGTCTGGAAGAGAAATCTCCCCATGCAAGGTGGATATAGTTTTATGATATCCGTGCCATCTTAAAACATACTTTAGAAACATTATTTCTAAATTTAATAAATCACGTGGCTGTTTGACACACATAAATATGTTTTGTACAAGAACATAGTTTATTGTAGTACATGAACAAATGTATATAGTACGCAAGTTAATGAAAGAATTAAGGTATTTGGTGACGTAAGTGTTACCTTAAATTATGTGTTAACTTTTCAATATAAATTTAATAACCCTCTTGTAAGTAGGCCTATTCATAAACCAATTTGTAGTATAGTGAAAATCTTGAATTTATATTAATGTTCAACTGAGTGTGTCAAACTATATATTTAAAGGTTAATATTAGATTCAGCTACATTTGTGTTATATAAGTTGGTAATAATATATGCCCCCCTCAAATTTGGAGATAATATGTGTGTCCTCCACCTATATCCCCCACCCGCCCCCCCTCAGTTGGAAATAAAGTTGTCCTCTAAGATTGAAGTTCAAATCCCAGCCGGGTGTAACAAGGGTATTTTTCCCTAAAATTGTACCCCACTCTCAATATACGCAAATGTATGTACATTCAATCTAAAATGTAACATTCCTCATTCCTGGTTCATTAGGGTAAATTGATGTATGTGTACAACTCAAACGGGTAGTAAGTCACAATGGAAAAAAAACAACTTATTGTGATGACTATCAAGAGTATCGGCGAAGCTTTATTAGAGTTGGGCGAGGTAGTTTGTAAAAACACTATTTTTAAGGAGTTTTTAGGTGATTGACTCAAAGCCAGTGGAAAATATTTGAAAATGGAATGCCACTAAAAGCTATTTGGGGTCTCTCTTAAGCATTTATAAATAATAATAGATTTTTTTAGAATCTTTTTGAAGTTTGATGCAAACCATCTTTCAGCTTCAAATTCAAGTATATCAGAGGGAAGTTTAACAAACTGGAGGAAGGCACATTTCCATGGGGGAGAAAAATTTGGTAATACCCCACCCTATCAACCCTTCCCTCTTTCCCAGTTCACGCTCAATGAGTGACACTCGATATAAAACTAGTGACAGACACACCGTAGAATGTAGATTATTTCCTCAGAGTCTGACAAACTAACTTAAATCTAGAACAAATACAACATCCAGCCCCCTGACAGTTAATTCATCATTGTGATAGGGGAAAAGCACAGTCAACCAATGATACGTTTTTCGGACATTTTGGGAATCGAACCCGGGACATTTAGCTCAGTATACAAACACGCTACCAACTGAGATAAAGTGTCGGACTGTGTATTGAAATCAACATTTAGTACGGTTTATGTGTTGTTAGCAAAATAATTATATATTACGTGATAAAAAAATTACACCTCTGTACACAAATAAAAAACTGGTACGTTGGTATTAACGCTGTAAGCTACCTGGTCTCATAAGTCATTGCACTCAAAATATAACTTGTTTTTGAGTGACGCGGAGGTCGGGGTGTAGTGTAGTTCTTCTTTTATATTCATTCATGTATTAAATTATAAAAGACTTGTGAGATTTAAATGTATTTATTGAATGATCATAATACTAGTGTAAATATTTTTATGAGAGTTCGGCCATTCATTTTTTCTGGTACAAAGGCTCCTTCGGTCTAAAATGTGAGAACTCCTGGTCCAAGTCAATATATGTTAATGCGTTGAATAACACGCTCTGGTAGCTTTGTCAGTTCGAAGTACTTTAGTATTAATTTTAACCGAAATTGGGTGGGGTGCGAGTGAAGTCTCTATAAGCGAGGTCCTCGGTGTAATAACCCATATCTTGTGTTAAGAGACTTAAAAACTAAAACGAACTTAATTACCAGAATGGTGGCTACTAGTTATATACATTTTCTTGTATACAATGTATGGAAGCTACTACGGTTGTGCTTTTTTCAAATGAGAATATAAGTGGCACTTTTAATATGTGTGTGTTTTGAATATAAAGTCTTAAACCAAGTCTTAAAAAGGAGCCTATGTATACGACTCATCTTCTGTGTCTAATGTTTTAGTTATAAAGTAAATAATTTATGTTTGTATTGAAATTATTAGGGGTTATGGGGGAAGGTGCCCCTTTTACTCCACCCATTGAGTGCGCCACTGGTTCTAAGTAAACGCTTAGTGAGAGGTCATTTTATCATAGATATAATTAATTTATAAAATATGATAGTCATTAAAATGGTTTTTATGAACTTATAATGCCCCTTTTTCTCGTCAAGTGAAAAAATCAAAAGTATATCCATTAGCTTTTATTTAATTAAAGGGTACTAAACTTTTAGTTCAAAACCCTTTTAAAAAGGTTTAGATTATGTTAATAATGAATACTTTTTGAGCCAGTGTGTTAAAGGAGTCTCTCATTTTATATTAATAAGTCAATATAGTAAGTTTAGTATTTATCTTAAAAATGTTAAATAAAGTTTAAATGTAATTATAATTATACAAAAATGTACATTTGTTATATTTGAATATGATGTATTTTCACTGTCTAAAATATGTTTTTCAAGTAAATAGAGTAAGCTCTAGTTGTGTTGTTTTTTCATTGTATCTTCACGCCAGTCAATGCTTTCCACATTTAATAGCAATTAGAAGGTAGGTATGAGGAAGATAAAATTATGAGAAGTACCCTCGTTTCAGTGGAAAAACGGGAAACCATTTAGGAAAAATTACCTTAAGTATTATTATTATTATTATTATTATTATTATTAGCACCGCGTCTTACTACCCATTCGGGTTATACGCACTTTACGCTAATGTGTAATGGTAGGGTGATTGTGAGATGAAATGAAGGACATACAGTTTAACGTGGAATCCGAACCACGGTGGTAGCCTGGCATTTCCCACATTCACAAGATTTCTTGTCAGAGGTGAAGGAAGGGTTTGGTAATCAAATAAATCTGTGCCGGGACCTAGGATTGAACCCCGGCCGCCAGCACAGAAGTCTGACACCTTACCACTAGACCACCAGGTCACCTTACCTTAAGTACACCGTGTAATTGAGCAGGCGCGGTATGCACATTTTTGTCCTCGATTCATTATTTTATAGTAAAAATCTTTCTTTCAAAAATGAAGATGAAATACATATTTAAAAAAATTAGATATCACTAAACTTTACACAAAAATATACAAATCAATACATTATTTAATCTATATAAAGCAAAGGATGAAGCAAGAGAGAGGTACCCGCCAATAACTCGTGAAATTCAAAACAAATTATGTTAGTGGGTTTGAAAAAGAACCAAAGGAAAGTTGCCGGGGAACAATGAATTTTTATTATGGTTTACTTCAAGGTCGTTTGCAATTATTAGGAATGGAGGGAGGAAAGGACTGCTGCCTAAACCCACCCTTCAAAGTATCTTGTAGCGTGCGACGGAGAAGAAAGAAAGAGAAGATTTAGCCTGTTTGCCACGTAACTCAAGTTGGCCCGCCACATTGCTGAAAAAAACCTTTTTTGTCTAATCGTTTGTGCTCTATTTGTGCTCATATGTGCCCGAACATAAACATTTGTGCTGTGAAACTGGCCAATTTAGAAAATATTTAATGTGGTGGGCTAACTTGAGCTCAAGCTAGCCCACCACATATTGAAAAACACAACATAACAAAATTTATTTAAGTCAATCCATTGTGCTCCATTTGTGCTCATATGTGCCCGAAAATGAACATTTGTGCTTTAAAATTAGAAAATCTAAAGAACAATTAATGTGGCGGGCTAACTTGAGTCTTCCTTATACCATAACCTGTAGAAAAATTGAATTCAAGCTGGCCCGCCACATTTTTAAATATCAATATAATAAAATTCTGTATTCACCATTCGTTTGTTTTTCGTTTGTGCTCATATGTGCCCAAAAATGAGTATTTGTGCTCTATAATTAGAAAATCTAGAAAACTGTTAATGTGGTGGGCTAGCTTGAGCTCTAGTTGGATCGCCTTCATTAAATGTTATCTAAATGGCCTAGATTCACAGCCCTAACGTTAATTTTCGGGCACATATGAGCACAAACTAAAAACAAACGAATCGTGAATACAGAATTTTGTTACATTGATATTTAAAAATGTGGCTGGCCAGCTTGAACTATATTTTTCTACAGTTTATGATATAGGGAAGGTTCAAGTTAGCCCGCCACATTAAATGTTCTCTAGATTTTCTAATTTTAAAGCACAAATGTTCATTTTCGGGCACATATGAGCACAAATGGAACACAATGGATTGACTTAAATAAATTTTGTTATGTTGTGTTTTTCAATATGTGGCGGGCTAGCTTGAGCTCAAGTTGGCCCACCACATTAAATATTTTCTAAAATGGCCAGTTTAACAGCACAAAATGTTTATGTTCGGGCACATATGAGCATAAATAGAGCACAAACGATTAGACAAAAAAAGATTTTTTTTCGGCATAGTGGCGGGCCAACTTGAGTCACGTCTGTTTGCCTCTAGGCTATAAGAGTGTCACTTTTTGGAATGGGAGAACACAAGCGATCCTAGTGGTGAGATATTTTTACCAACCAAAGCTCGTCAGATTTATCCCTCTGGCCTCTGCTGCAGCCATTGGCATTTCGGAGGTCCACTTGCTTACATCGTACGTTTTTCTTACCCTAGGAAGTTATCATCCTGTAAAGGCTACCACATTTTGTATTTTTACGTTTTATGAAGACTTAAAAAAAGACCAACGACAATTCGATAAATTCTTTTGTATTTTTTTCACAAGTTGAAATAATTCCTGAGAATGCTTTGCAAATTACGAGGAGGGAAATTAGTATATAGTTTTTAAACAAAGGACCTATTGTGTTAACATAGCCCATGTTGTTAATAATATCACCGTAATAAAAATAGTTACACTGTTTGAAAAAAATAACTGTACTAATTTTATATAATAATAGTTATAATAATTCTAACAATAATAATAGAGTTAAGGATCTAGTCAAAACCATAATTTAAGTTTATATATATATATATATATATATATAAACTTTTATATATATATATATATAAACTTTATATATATATATATATATATAAACTTATATATATATATATATATTATATATATAAATAAACCATAATTTAAGTTTATATATATATATATGACCATTGTGATATTTACTGGCAAAATTTATTTAATGCGTCACTATTATTTATATATTAATTATTAATACAATAGATAAAAAAAAAATGTTCATATATATCTCAGTAGCGCTAAACGAAAATCGGGCGTCACTTCTGACAAATTTAAAGTGGGTGGGTTGAATATTGGTTTCCACTTTCATTTTGCCTTTCGGAATAAGTTGTCAAAAGTCCCCATAATTTGAATGTACGCATATAATTTTACCGAGCGTAAACGATGCTGAGAATGGGATTTTCTTATTGTTTTTCGTTAACTTTATGACCTTGAGATATATTAACAAGGAAATAATATCGGAAATCTATATATAAAAAAGGTGATAGAGTGTTTTGTGAACTACTGATCTAGTTGTATGTAGGATATTGTCAATGTTTTTAGAAATATTGTAACTACCTTGCATCAGTTGTGCTATCTATATTCAGATGAAACAACTAACAGTACCTTTTACTTTCCGAAGATAACCGAAGGTTTTAAATTTACATTTTAGGCCAAATGACTTTAGGCCAACTGCCTTTTAGGCCAAATGCCTTTTAGGCCAACTGACTTTAGGCCAAATGCCTTTAGGCCAAACGCCTTTTAGGCCAAACGCCTTTAGGCCAAATGCCTTTAGGCCAAATGCCTTTAGGCCAAATGCCTTTAGGCCAAATGCCCTTAGGCCAAACACCTTTTAGGCCAAATGACTTTTGGTTTCATTTTTAGGCCAAATGCCTTTTAGGCCAACTGCCGCGTCCCCATCGACACAAGCTGGACCATGTGATAGACAAGCTCCCATATAAGAGGACAAAGTGATAGACAGCCAAGCGGTCGACATGAGAGGACCAACTGCTCGACAAACATCAAGATGAATCCAGTTAAGAGTGGCTCAAGTGACAGACAAGTTATTTCATAACTAACAAAGTGATAAACATGGGCTTAGAGAGTTGGGTATAAGGATGGTCTGGATCCTTCTAGAAATTGCTGCCCTCCGACACCCTAGATTTAACTAGCCCCAAAAGGGTGCGATCCACTTATATGTGTATAAACTTAAACTATCGTGTTTTTAATTTTAATAATTTACTCACACATTGCACTCTTCAAAACATATTTTCTAACACTAGTTTAGTTATCATTTCGAATAAATAATAGGTTTTGATACATACAATATGGTATCTGAAAATAAAGAATGTTTCTCTGAATGAAACGAATTATCGGATCCGAGGAAAGTAGACAAACGTTTTGTTATAAATGGTAAAATCATACTTTAAGAACTAACAAGATTAAATAAAATTTTATATAAAAGAGCCACTGCCAGAAATTAAGTGGGTAGCTTATGATAAGGGTTCGATTCTGCCAGGTACTGTGAGGTTGATTTTTCTTAAAAGGTTTTCCACCCAGCCACCACGCAAATTCAGTTGCACTATATATAAATTTAATCTTCCTCATTCTCAACACATTAATGTAATTAGTAAATACGCGTATAACCCAAACAGGTAGTAAGACACAGTGCTAAAAAAAATTCTAATTGCACTAATGGATTAAAGAAGAAATGTTGTTATTATAAGATGTGTACTCTTATTTGATGTAGGGAGAATGTAAACCATTAATGAAATATCACCCTCCATACACCCGGCCGGATTTGAAGCCTGATATCCCCGTCATTGATAGTCCAGTCTATTTTGAGAATGACGCTTTAGACCATCAACCATCGAAGCTAAGAACATTTTGTTGATGTTGCGTTAGCACCAGGTTTATTAATGGGTTAGAATAAGGAGCTAAGTTAAGAGGCCGGTCAACACTTGTTTGCCCATCAAAACATGGTAATACTAAATAAAATATTGTGACAAAACCGTTCTATGGATTTGAAATCTGTTTTCACCAATAAAAAGGTATTTATATTATCTAGAAAGAAGACTCTGTTAAACATTTACTAATCATACTATCTAAATTATACAATGAAAACTATCACATTTTCAGCCTCAAACTATTTTGCTTATAATTACTTTATTAAGTGATATATTCAAAATTGAATTTTACTATATAAAGCAGAACTATTTTTGCTTCAATTTCCTTAGATTAGAATTTTTATTTATTGTTCTAATAGTTTTTTATATTTTTTAAAACGAATAATTACTTTAATTAGATTAATATGGATGTAAGTATTATTGTTGGAAAAAGAAGAAATCACAAGACTAGATAATATTTTTCTCCTGATTTTAGTTAATTTTTTATAATTTATTAGTTTAATACTGAGCTTTAAAACATTATTTTAAGAATTAAAATTTTAAGCTGTTTGGTAGCCGTAGTGTAACGCTGTTTGTTGTCAAACAAGGAACTATGTGTACCTGCTGGCAACTGTCCACTGTCTTTCATCTACAGCGTTGCCACGATCGTTTTCAAAAAGAAGAAGAGAGAAATCATTTCTTCCAACATTTCGAATCTTTTAAAATCGTGTTTCAAATGTTTTAAATCAAACATAGGAATCAATGTATCTGCCTGAGTGTAGTTGGCGTTCAATCTGAACCACTGGTACATTTTGAATTAAAAAGGATATCATTACTGTAAAGTGTTTTTTCGAAGTATTTATTTAAATTATTAACTTTCTTCTATACACCATGTCTTAGCACATGTTCGGGCTATCCACAAGAACATCACAAACGTGAAATTAAATTACTTTGTATTGAAAGAATGGGAAACAAAAGCCAACTTTGTTTAAGTGCACCGCGAAAGAAGCGGCATAAAATTAGTTTAGAACATTTAAAGAGAAGTTAAGTTAAAATACTACTTTAGAATATTTAAAAAATAAGCTAAGCTAAAATATTATTTCTGGACACAATATATTGTCATTACTTTGTTTTTGCAGTGAGGTTATTATAGCTAATTGATAAAAAATCATTAGACCTAATGGTAGAATTCCCACACCGGACGTCACGTGGCCTAGAATCTTAGGCTTACTTTGACTATATTTTCGGCTATGAAGAGACCAAGGTTCAAATCCCTGCGCACTATGGATAGTTTTATTTGTAAATATTTTTCACCCTCTCTCCAAGCAGCAACTGGTACATTTCCTTTGGAACTTTGCCTCCACTCTATTGTGTTATTAAAACACGTATTTAGTTACAAGGGTAGTCTAAATAGATGGTCAAATAGTTTAATTCGTTTGACTCGCAACACAT
Organism: Timema cristinae; assembly: GCA_039000515.1. NCBI lineage: Eukaryota > Metazoa > Arthropoda > Insecta > Phasmatodea > Timematidae > Timema > Timema cristinae. The sequence goes on from JBCFYV010004513.1 coordinate 12,688, forward strand.
TGGGCTGTTCTTAACTGAGCTTGAACTTATAATCTCAACTGTGTGAATTGGATATATCTTACTGATAAAAAAATTAAACAACCGCTGTATTCAACGCACTTATTTGAAAAAGTTTTCATAATTAGCGCGGCCCGGATTTTGATGACCCAAAAAGTATAAAAAATAATCTATGGAATCACATTAAAAATGCCCAAAAATTAATTTAAATTTACAAAAAAAAATACAAAAAGACATTGAAAAATTAATTAGCACGAGACTAAATCAAATACACTTGACAAGCGGAAACTAAAATGTTTGCAACGCAAAACCACAATAATTACACTTGTATTATGCTAAACAATCAACCTTGATTTACAAACTCTAGCTACTGCTTCCACTGACGTCACCATTTCAGTTTAGTAGCAGCGGCTCACTAGGAAGAAGGCGTTTCCAACCATGTAAGTAGAGAAGGTATAGATTCATTTGAAATTTATATTTATTATCTTCTCATTCTAACAGTTGTATGAGGAATAATAAAATGTTTGGTTAGTCCGTTTACAAAACTTATTAATATTCAACATAACCGTTTAAAAATTACCAAAATATTAATTAAAGAATGTAAAAATGACCTATAAATTAGACATCTCTACAATCAAGGAATGACAATAGTTTTTTTTAGCACCGCGTCTTACTACTCATCCGGGTTATACGCTTATGTACTAATTATGCAAGTGGGTCAAGGATGAGGAAGGTTGAATTTAAGGGAATTTTAGTGGAGAGTGGGAAATTCTTTAGGTAAAAACATCCTCAGTACACACGACCAGGATCGAACCACGATCTCCCTGTCATCGGCAGTCTCATCATACAAATGAGTATTGTCTGTGATGTAAAAAAAATCAAATAAATATTATACCAAAGATGATTCTTTATATAAAGGAGAGTAATAAAGAACATTGGGAGGAAAAGTGATTTGGAAATCAAGGCTCTCAGATGATGGGACAAGGTGGGTTCATTAGAAATATCCAGGTGGGGTATTAAGACCTTAAAAATAAATTTGCAAGGGTTTTTACATTTGTAACTGAGAGGGTTATCTTAATTAATATTGTCTTGTTTTCTAAATAGTTCATACAAATATATTGTATTTACTTTTTTCTAGATAATCTAATGAAATATTTCACCTTGTAGGCTTTAGGATAAAATTGAGACATTGTACTACTGGAAATCTATATTATCTTAAGGATCAAATTATTTTTATCAAAAATACAACTGCATGAATAATTTGGAATAGTTTCTCACATAATAAACCAATTTCTACTATTTACGAGTGTGGTATAACCACAATTTAAACCTTTATATCTTCTGGGCTGATCTAAGCGATAGTATCTTATTAATTCCTAAATGTATATTTTCAAAATAACTAGAGCAAGGGACACATTTTTTTATGTGTATTTTTTGAAACTGAATAAAGCAAATCTATTTTTTTGAAATAATTTTGTTTTGATTAGACTTAGGTCGTTCGTGTGGTTTTTTATTTACAATATTATAATTTTAAAAGAATTATGATTTACTAAAGGCTCAATATGTATCTAGAATGCCTAGATTGGTTAAGGTTGGATAAAATACGTTGAGGGTTTTTTCGCGTTTTTTATTTAAACGAATGTTCCTAGCCCTGAGAAAGAAAAATAGATTTTTATTTTTCCTAAAAATACTATTTGTATACTGAGTTTTGTTAAAATTAGAGGACATTAACTCCTTATTTAAGTATTTTTCTACTGTTGTAAACTTGTTTACAGATAATCATTGTGACTAGTAGTTTGTGCCAGGGTTAGCAAAGTCTGAAATTTGACAAGGATATTAGTAGCAAACCAGAGCCCTAACAAAAATATTTTAGGCAAAGTTACTCCCGGTTTATGCCAGAGACCGAGTATATAATAATTACTCTATTAAGGTAGGAATGAGGAAGGAAGCATTTTAGAGATAATAAACCCGCATTTGCCTTCAAGCTGAGTGGGACAACATATAGGGACAATACAGCTTCAGTAGACCCGACTGGGATTCGAACCCAATCTCCCCGTCATCATAAGGCCCGTTTAACACAAGAGTGACGCCTTAAACAATTTTTCTACTAAAGCGGGTGAGACCGATAATTGCGTGATAACTTTGACAGTTTTTTTAATCACGTCTGAAGATGATAAAAATAGTTATATATATATTCTATGAAATTTTATTGTTTCTCGCTAAAAAATTGTGGGCCAAAATAAAATCAAAACTCAAAAATATTTGTATCTTATTGGATGTTTATGCAGGTTCAAAACTTGGTTAGTTTCCATTAAATTAGTTTTTACACATCAAAACTTCTAAACGAGCTTTGACCGGAATGTCAGCTCTGAGCCACTTCACACTTTGCATTACTAGCACTACCCATAAGGATTATAAAATGACATAAATATTTCATGTTTTAAGAAGTAGTTCAGAAGATTAAAGGTGATAAAATGAGCACACGTGTCATTAAATAATTAATTGGATTTCTATTTTATAGGCGAATATCTACACATTAAATTTTTTTATGCACAATCGTGTAGCATTTGTGTGTTTTCCCATACTGAAAGCATTGGACATCTTGACAGGGAACTCACATTTCTAATTCAGGTGGCCGAAGAAAACTGAATTCAAATATTGTGTATTTTTCTCATCTACTAACAATAGCTAGCGTGGATGATTGGTTTGTATTTTAAATTGGTTCTCCGTGGGATGTAAAGCTGTTAATAACCAACCAGATTTATAATTAATAGTGAATCACACAAAATTTGTTCCTTTAAGTTAAAGCTACAGTTGACACATTTATTTAAAAAAAATTGTTGTACATAGTATTTAATAGAGCTTTTATTTTATTTTACTTTTAGGACAACCACTATTTTTTTTTACCAGAAAATTCTTTATTTTTCCAAGTTTTCTAAAAGGAATTCTCATTTTATCGGACACTTAATGAGAGTATATAGAAATGAAACCTTATTCTTTATAAAATTGATTAGTGAGGTAATGAAATTGGTGTTTAGAACAGAGGGATTTGATTTTGATGTAGAAATATATGCAGTCACTCACAATCACTAATTTTCAGGAAGAAAAGCGGTATAGAAGGGAAAGGGTGTGGAAGGAGAAAAATAAGAGTTATTCAGTTAGCTTTTTTTACTACATTAAAGCTCACTATATAAATATTTTAATTAAATGTTACTAACATTTCAGTATTTTTAAGTTGTTCCCGAATTTCTATCTTTTCCTGGCTCTCCCAGGAGTGTGTAAGTAATAACTTCCTTCGTACTATTATATATTTCTTGTATACTTTTGTTTATCCATTATTTACTCTTATTTTAGCACGACGTCTTACTACTGCCTTTTAAGGTTATACGCTTATTTCCTGTTGAAACAGTTGATAGCTTTCATATTCGCGTAATCCAAGATTTTATAAAGACATATTCCCTGGCCTAAACTTCAAATTTAGAATCCCGATATAGTATTTGTAAACTATTTTGAATTAAGCCAATACATGTTTTAAGATGACATTCTGATGGAGTGATTGTGTAAAGATAGAAAAATGACACACGAACGGGGATTCGAGCCCTGGTCATTCAGCTCTACTCGCTGACTGTTGTAGCCTACCTATTGTATTATCAGGGATCTCTTTGTCAGTTCCATCACCTACATACACCTCCAAGCTTACTAGTATAGATAAATACCAACAATAATTATTGTTACAAGGTAACTCTTATTCAATGGATAATCGTATATTTCCTTTGTGTAATATATTTTGATTTCTTTAGCATTTAAATAATATTACCAGTTTATAGTAATTGTTGCTTTTAATCGTGTGTCGGGAGTAATATTTAAGCAATAACATTTTTTTTTAAATATTTGTGTTATTATTATTTATCCAATAAAATGTTGTTTTAATATAAATCACCATTTAACTATTATTTCATGTTTTTAATGTAATAATGTATAGATACAAATACAATTGTATTAATTATTCAATTAATTTTGTAATTTAATGTTTATTCTTAGTTCTGGCATGGTACAGTTTCTACTTTACGGGAGACTTTAGTTTATCACTTTAATATTATTATTGTTCCTATTGTATTGTGTACAGCTACTTGTCTGATATATTCCCATTTAACTGCATTAATAGGGTAGGGTAAAGTAAAGTAAATTTTAGAAAAATGTAACAACATTTGTGTGAAGATAGAGTGGAAAACCTTATAAAACACTCTTTGTGGGCATACACCCAGTCGGTATTTAAAGCCCAACCTCCCCATCACTGGCAAACCAGACTATACCCCAATTTTATTACTAATGGACATATTATGTAAGAGCCTGAAAACTTCAAATTTGTGTATGCTATGGCCAGGATGAATTTCAATGAAAGCCCAAGCCAGTTGACAAACGCAATGCCTTTTATTTGGGACAATCTTAGGTTATTACCCCTAACAGCCCTAGTCAAGGCTTTGTACAAGTTTTGGACTCTGACCCCTTTCAATAAGAAGGTGATTGCTACCTGAGATAAAGGTTGCAGAGGATTAGAGCTTTGTTTGCCAACTCAGGCCAACTCTATGGAAGGGTGAGGGGTAGAAGTAGGCTCTAAAGTGTCGATAGCTCTGGCAACACTGTAGATTTGACTGAGCCACCGAGACAAAGTAAAACTTAATTGCTTTCTTCTGATACCGTTAATTGGGGGCTGGCGCTGACGCGACTCTTCACTTCCAACGACCATTGACCGGACCCTTAAGATTAAATAATCCCGCATTAGTGTAAAAGTTAGATGTAAAAATCACAAGGGTGGTATGGTAACTATCAACCCAATCCACTCAGTCGGAATGATTACTCTTAATCAAGCTGCTCTAAAACCTTATTAGACCATCTGATAAACAGCGTTATTTAGGAGGTCAGACAATACTTAGACCTAGCAAACAGTGTTATTTAGGAGGTAAAACAATACACCTAGCATAGTGTTGTTTAGGAGGTCAAACAATACTTAGACCTAGCAAACAGTGTTATTTAGGAGGTCAGACAATACTTAGACCTAGCAAACAGTGTTATTTAGGAGGTTAAACAATATTTACACCTAGCATAAAGTGTTATTTAGGAGGTTAAACAATACTTTACACCTAGCATAAAGTGTTATTTAGGAGGTCAAACAAAACTTACACCTAGCATAGTGTTATTTAGGAGGTCAAACAATACTTACACCTACTATAAAGTGTTATTTAGGAGGTAAAACAATACTTACACCTAGCATAGTGTTATTTAGGAGGTCAGACAATACTTAGACCTAGCAAACAGTGTTATTTAGGAGGTCAAACAATACTTTACACCTAGCATAAAGTGTTATTTAGGAGGTCAAATATACTTACACCTATCACAGTATTATTTAGGAAGTCAAACAATACTTACACCTAGCATACAGTGTTATTTAGGCGGTTAAACCATACTTACATCTAGCATAAAGTGTTATTTAGGAGGTCAAACAATACTTACATCTAGCATAAAGTTTTATTTAGGAGGTAAAACAATACTTACACCTAGCAAACAGTGTTATTTAGGAGGTCAAACAATACTTACACCTAGCATAAAGTGTTATTTAAGAGGTCAAACAAACTTACACCTAGCAAACAGTGTTATTTAGGAGGTCAAACAATACTTACACCTAACATACAGTGTTATTTAGGAGGTCAAACCATACTTACACTACTTGACATGTTTGTAGGGTTTGCTAAAGTAAGAATGTAGGTGAAAATAACTTGAAATCAAGGACAAGCGTGTATTGAATTAACTGTTCTGTCACTTAGCCCACTCTTAACTGGATGATATCAAAGTTTGTCTAGCAGTTGGTCTTCTCGTGTCGATCGCTTGGTTGTCTATCACTTTGTACTCCTATACTTGAGCTTGTCTAGCAGTTGGTCCAAGTCGTGTCGGCCACTTGACCCACCCAACCTTCCAAATAATTGTTTTCATTTTGTCTACCGGTTGGTTGTCTATCACATGGTCCAGCTCGTGTCGATCACTTTGTCCGTGTCGTTTCTTCGTGTCTAGCAGTTTGCTGTCTACCACTTTGTCCTCTCGTGTCGACCACTTTGTTGTCTATCACTTTGCCTGCTCCCACGAAAAACTAATCTAGGCAACGAGCATACATATACCAGCATGGACTATGACTACAAAATCAAAGTAATATTCATGTTTGCAAATAATTTAAAACTTTAAATGTTTATAATATATGTTTTTATAGTAAATTTAAAAAATGCAATATATATTTATGTTTAATTAGGACAAGAATTATTTCCCAGATGACATAAATATTCATTTTAACTGATTTTAGCAGTTCAACCATCTTAGTTTCTGATTGGTTGAACGTAAGGTGTCGCAACGACATTGTCGGAAGAAACCAACATTGTTCATTCCTTCCGACACGCGACACGCCCTTCCGACTTACTACGACTCAGATGATATTGTAGACAGCCGATATATTACGACTCGTACTCCGACAAGCGAATACGACAGGTTGTAATGGACCCATAGGCCTAACTAAGATAGAGCTAAGATAAAACTTATTTCCATAAGACCTGCAGTTCCCTCAGCAATGGTATCGGGTGTAGGATATTATTATAATATTTAACCTTATTATATAAATAAATAAACAAAACTGCTTAGCCATTATTTGTAACTGGCCTGGGTATCGACAGACGTCAGCTATATTGTGGTCCTGTCCATCTGACAATATAGCGACAAAGTGTTAGGTTGACACGATATTTCACTTGAAACAACTTTACCAGAGGCAACAGCCCGCGTCGACAACACTGATTGGACCAGCTGATAAGATAATAAATACACCCTCCAGGCATCACGCACCAAATCCTCAACAACAGAGGACCTTTTTAACTGGGCCGACACTACTACAACCACCCCCAAAACCAAAATCAACCTCAGACCTATATACACTCCTTAAGAACTCTTCACCCCCTAAGGGCGGTATTACATTGTCAAATTTCTTTGAACAAACAAATATTTTTCTATGATCAAAGATAAATATTTCTTTGGTGAAAGATGTACTATTGCACTACATCAAATTTCGTTCAAAGTTTCTATGAAAGTTATATATTATTGCAAAAATGGATTCCTGTGGTTTAATTTCATGTCCATCAACTGTGTGCGCGATTGTGATGGTTTCATTGCTGCTTTTAAAACAAAAAGAAAACCCGCCAATCTACTGTGGGTTCGACCACGGGTTAGTGGACATGAGATTTATTTATATTTTGCCGATTTCTTATCGCGGTCCTTGTAGCTTACACGATTAAGATCATACAAGGACGTATTCTGTGTATAACACGTAATTATATGTTTAACTGCCTCTCACGTACGAGTTATTTTTTTCAGTCACCATTTTCTTTGATCATACCTTAGAGCATGTTCTATAACCCAAATCTTTGATCAAAAATTTGTAAAATATTTTCTTTGATAAAGGATCTTTGACGAGTCGTTAGAGCCTCATCACATTTCTCTAAACAAATATCTTTGATCAAAGAAATTTGACAATGTAATACCGCCCTAAGGGGGTGACAAGTTCTAGATATTATTATTATTATTATTATTATTATTATTATTATAACCGCGTCTTACTACCCGTTTGGGTTATACCCACTTACGCTTATGTGTAATGGTAGTGTGATTGTGAGATGAAATGGAGGACCTACAGTTTAACGTGGGATCCGAACCACGGTGGAGGCCTGGCATTCCACACATTCACAAGTTGTGATTTATACACGTCTTGTCAGAGGTGAAAGAAGGGTTTGGCAATTAGATAAATCTGTGCCGGGACCGAGGATTGAACCCCAGACCCCTAGCACTTCTGGGTATAGGTCTGAGGTTAATTTTGGTTTTGGGGTGATTGTAGGTGCTGGGTAGACTTGGTGATAAGAGGTGGATGTAGTCTCTAAGTTTTTTCTTTCTTTCACCTTGTCTTACTTCCTTTTTAGGTTATAGGAATATGGTAAACCATTGAGGAAAAGATAGACCCGACAGGGACTCGAATCCCGTATCCTCGTCATCAGTGGGCTAGTCTAACACGGGCGTTAAGCTTTAGAACATTAGGCCACTGAAGTGGGCTAAAAAAAAAAAAAAAAGAATTGAATCGAATTTTGGTCGGGTGAACTAGGGGTGGTTTTTACTAAATGGTTTTACACTCTCCCTCCGCGCAAATTCGGGTTCACTTCCTCTAAATTCAACTTTCTCAATTTCTAATCCACTATCGTTATTAGTACTTAAGCGTATAACCCAAGCCGGTAGTAAGACTCGTTGCTAAATAAATAAATAAAAATATTACGCTTTTTGCTCGCCATAGGCAACACATTTTTTAAAATATAAAACAAAGAAGGTTTTGCGACTGGTTTTCTTAAGATTTCAAAAATTATATTTTATGAACACACAACAAAAAATGCCTGGCGAATCTTTACAGGTAGTTAAGTTTTACTTCTCACCAAATACTTAGAGCTTTACCTTTCCAAGAAGTAAGTCTTAGCAAGCGGAAAAGGGGGGGGGGGAGTTTGTTCTCCCAAGAATTATTTTACATTGGGACATTTCTCAACTGGGGAGAGGGGGACAATACAAATTCTTTCTTGCTGTGTAGCATTCACATCGGAGATTAGTAGAGGATTCAAAACTGAACAAAGTCTTTGCTGGCATTCCTTGAAAAACTTTTTTATTATTATTCTTTTAGCACGGCGTCTTACAACCTGTTCGGGTAACACGCTTATGTATTGTCTGTTCACGGTAGGAATTGACTTCTGAAAGGCCTTTTTCCCTACCATAAATCTATTATATAGTAGGATATTGGTAGGAAAAAAGACCTTTCAGAGAGTAATTCCTACCGTGAATGGCGTTTACCTATCACAATACAAGTTTTTGGGATTA
>JBCFYV010004514.1:0-20241 GCA_039000515.1 Timema cristinae
TAAGATTCGGATGGACATCTCGAGGTTTGGCAAATCTCTACTCCAAGTAGTACATGTGCTAACACCTCACCGGAGCTGCGCTGCTGTAGTTAGGGCAGTAACAACACCAACCCCTCTTCCCTCTAATACTCTACCTTTCCGTTTCGGAGTGTCATTACTCCAGGCCGCCACCACCACCCCTAATACTTTCAATTTTGTTGCTTACTACAAAACCAAAGAAAGGCTATCATGATGATATCTAAGGCAGAGGTGTCTAAACTACGGCCCACGGGCCACTTGAGGGCTGCATGCAATTGTAAAATTGTTGTGATTTTACTAACAAAAATGTCAAGTTAAATAGATAATGCATGTTTTTTAGACATTTGAACAAGTAAGCAAGCTCGATTATAATTTTTCATGTGTAAGAGCAAGTCAAATGAGTTGCAGTTTGATTTAATCAATCTTCAGCAGACAATGCTCTGAAGGAGACTTAAGATTATGAAACTAACTGAATTGTATGCATCACTTGTAGAGAAAAGTTTGGTAATTTGAAAACGTTTGCCAGAAAGATGTTTGTGTTATTTGCTTTTACCTATATTTGTGAACAGACTTTCTCATGCGTGAACATTAACAAAGCAAAGAACAGATCTCTCTTAACATACTCAAATCTACAAAGTGTTTTGCGAATTAGGACGAACAAGCTGAATCCTGACTTCGACAAACTCGTGCAGAATTTTGGACAGTTGCATAAATTCCATTAACGATGGCAATTTGAGTAGTTATTAATCAACATTTGGTAGGCTAAGTATCAACATGAGTACATAACATATTTAGTTTTATTTGTTATGACATTAGATTTTATTTGCTACTTTTTTGTATCAAAGCTATATGGTTATATGACTAATATATGCAATTTTGCGTGAAAATAAAGTTCACTATTTAGTTCATTTAGACGTTTGTTACATGCGGCCAGCTAGAGACCTCACATATGTCCATGTGGTCCTTGGGAGAAAATTTGCCCACCTATGCTCTAAGGATTAGTGTGGAGTTTCGAGCCGCAATCTCGGTGTTTTATAGAATGTCGTCCCAAGTCAAAGGACAAGGGCTCCAATTCCTGTCTAAGTACAATTTTTTTGAGTTACCCAAGGAAATCATTATTTACAATAAATGGTGACATTTTTATTTAGTTTATATATTACCCACTGTATATCATTATCATTATTAGCACCATGTCTTACTACCCATTCGGGCTATACGCACTAACGCTAAAGTCACGATATTATCATAGTAATAACAATAATTTAAAAAGGAAGTTGCGTGTGTATCCCTAGTTTAGCCAGTATCAAATTAAAGTTCGTATACTCGAACATATTTTAGAATTGAAATTGTACGTTAAATAATCACTTTTAGTGTTTGTAGATGTTAAAAGAGGGAGGAGGGGGGAATTTTGAAATTGTAAAATGGACTACTTCAAATATATATTTTGTAATAAGAATAAGCAATAATCTGACAATATTTTAGCTACTTTTCATTCAAACTGTTTCAAAAACATGAAATAAAACCGATAGTTCAAAACAATAGGGTTATTATTTAGCACCGCGTCTTACTACCCGTTCGGTTTATACGATTGAAGTACTAATTACGCTAATGGATTGGGAATTGTGAAGGTTGAATTAGAGGAAGGGAAACCCACATTTGGTGGAGGGAGAGTGGAAAACCATTTGGAAAAGCCACCCTCAGTTCACCCGACCGAGATTCGAACCTCAATCTCCCCATCCTTTGCGGTCGAGCTCAACATGACTAGCGCGTTAGCCAACTACGCCACCGAGGCAGGTATACTGTTATTCAATACTAGATTAAGTAATCTAACTTTAAAAAAAAATAGCATTCATCTTGGATATGTTTAAAATGAGCATACTGAAACATTGTTTATAGACTAAAAAAAACATTACTATTTTAAACAAACGTATTTTTTCTTCAGATTCCATAGTAAAAACATAATTTGTTTGTTACTTCTCTCCTCAACTGGTAAATTCTCAACCTGTGATTAAATGAGCAATGATGGAGGAAAGAATAGAAGGTACCAAAGACCCTGGCAAAAGTTGTTTAGATAATGAAGCAATAGTTGGCATTATAGTAACATATTTCAATTATACTTTATTGTTAGAAAACTTACCATAGAATGTTTAAAATAACTATTATTATATTATTATTATTATTATTATTATTATTATGTTTTAGCTACGTGTCGACCCATAAGAGGCCTTTTACGTAAAAACACTATAATTAAAGTAACTCAAAACTAATTATATGAAATGAAATAAAATAAAAAAGACAGTAAATGCAAGTTCATTGAGAGGGCATGGCTTGGTGAGAGTGAAGGAGAAATAATGAATGATAAATTAAATTGAAGTGTGAAAAAATTAAACATGAAAGTCATATCCTCCAACGAAGGTATGTAGACCCCCTCCACCCACACCAGCGATCAAGGTCATGAAGTTCTTAGGGGAGAGTAAGGGGTGGGGACGTACACTCACTGGCATACTTGTTTTGTTCTCCTTTGGGGACCATGTACATTAATACACTAATACATTAAACAAGTTGTCCTATACAGAGGCCTATTATATAAAATTCAGTGACATAGTCTAAGGATAATGTCTGATAGAGAATGTTATATCAATTGTTTATGCATTCAGGAAATGGCCGTTTGTTTGCGTGGACCAGAGTCCTTATTTAAATATGTTCCCACTATCTAGAAGGTTGAATTTGGTACACACCTTCCACTAGTGGGACATTTCATAAATAAAGCTTTTAACAACAACAAAAATTCTTTGTCTCTTCGTCTAGTCTCTCCTTTTTCACCCCCTCCATCCCCATAGTGTCAAGTTACTAGTCTAATGCATTATAATTTGACTGTCTTGTATGTAGAAAATCCTCTTACTTGTCAGAGCAAAATGCTTAATTTTGAACTATCATTTTGTATTTAAAGTTTTATTTATTTTTAAATAAAATTATATATCTTGTATTAAAGTAGATATTAAATTGCATTTTTTTTAGTGCAATCATTTATATTCCGTTTACAAGTTAAATTGAATGAAAAAAAGTATGTTATTGTTACGTTTTTTTTTTCGTAGGGTACAGTAGACAAAATCAACCTCATATTAAAGTAGGTATCCATCCGAATTTTTAATAAACATAACTTGTTAAATTTAGTGTCATTATAGCAATAGCTTAAAATGTTAATAAAAGTAACCTACACACTTTTATTATCATGTGAGCTACTAAATACATATTGGGACTATGTATTAAAATAAATTGGAAAATGCAAGCAAACATTATTGCTGTAATGTCAGTAAATTCCGGCGCAAATGTTGAAAATAACATCCACCTCCGCCCCCAATCTGTATTCGTAATCACATCCAAGAAATTCACATGATATTCGGGGATATATTTAGATTTAATGACAAAATAACCCTAAAACTAATTTATTACATACTATTTTATATAATTAACCTATTCCATATAATAATGTTTGTATAATTTTAGTCGATTAATCGAACGTGTGGGGCATATTGGAAATAATATTGTTGGATGTGTTGTTTTTTTTGTCAAACATTTATAATTAAAATACAATATCCTTTATAAATGACCCACAAACTATTATTTATATCTTCCATTTTGGTTACCAAGGTAGTTGAGAGGAAGTGATCCTGCATTAGCGCATAGAGAGGATGGCAAACCACTGATAAATCACATGTGATAAGCCCCTCTAATTCACCCGGACGAGGTTCGAACCTCGACCTCACCGACAACAGCGATAGAGTGCAATGCTATACTAGCATATTATTCTACTCAACCACTGGTGCGGGTAGTATATATGTTACAAACACCAACACTAAACAAAAAAGTAACAAAATAGGTATTATTTTTTAACTCGCTTTTTGCTTTGCTAGTGTTTCTCAAAGTGTTTTAATATTTTTTAGCTGGTTTCCTGCTGTGTAACACAGATTTTCTGTTTCCATTGCGGGAGTATCGCCTATAATATTTTTCTTGGCTAAAAAACATAATTTCTATACAAAAAGTTTGTATCTAATCAAAGAAACAATGTAGATTGTTACACAAATTATTGATAAGGTAAACAGAATCAAGACTAATCTATAAATACACTTTTAACATAGATCATGCAAATACATCAACAGGAACATTTTCAAAAACTGAGGTTTGGATGTAATAGTAGTAACACGGTGACAGTGTCCAGTCCAGGGTTTTACCGAAGGAGAAATAAATGTTGGAAGGGAAGGGGGAGTAGCATGGCTTACAGAAAAAAAAGATGAAAAGATAATGAATGCCAAAGAGGGGTTGGGGAGGAGAGGGAGAGGCGCTTCCGAGGACAGAGCATTCTACCAGGCAGTTACTGAACTTTTTCAACAGTTCAGACATGATTTAATTTGAAAATATCAAATTTTCTGCCCGTTATTGTATTGTAAATATTTGTCGTGTATGATAGAACATTATCTTATTCTCTATAATAATATTATAACTTCAAAACTATATTCTTGTATTTCATGTTTTATTTAATTTAAATTTAATTGAAATTACGTCTTATTGTAAAAAAGTAAATATTAACTTGTAACTTTTTTTATTAATATAGTTCATTTTAAAATTACAAGTTTAATGAGATGCAAAAAACCGCATGTTGTTACTATGCATATTTTCTAAGCAATAGCCGGCACAACTTTATCGTTCTTATATAGTAGGTGTCCATCCGAATCTTAACTATCCTTTCAGGTTGGCTTCCTTCGCTATCACATTACATTATTGTGGAGTTTTTCTACATTGTCTTGATAAAAAGTTTATAAAATTGAAGTTTTAATAAGTTAATATTTCCTCAAAATATTCTTGAATAACTTAATTTACCCTATAAGAAAACTTAAGAATCACATACAGTTAAAAATGTAAAGTGTTTAGTATTTTGTTTATTATTCTTTAGTGTATGCGCAGTTGCACATGTGCATTGTGCGGGCTCTTGTCAGACATTATTTTACTAAGCAATTTACTTCAATTCAAGATTTAATTCTTATAAAGATCTGATGCTCATACTTTAAAATGAAAAATAATATTTATAGCAAACAATATGAAATAATAAATGCTTTTTTAATATAAATGTGGTCAAATATGAATTGCAATAAATAAGATGAACATAGGCCATAGGGATGTGTGAGAACCAAGTTTTCAAATCAAGATGCGAGAATATGGCGAATTTTTTATTATATAATATTAAATATTAATTATTGAAAATAAAATTAAAACAAAATTTATCTTAATGGCACATCTAACAAAACACTTTCATTTTTAACAAACTAAGGTAAACGCTTACCAATTTTGGCTCCTTTATGGGGAAAAAAATTAACTTCCAATTAAACCTTATATTTATTATCAAATAATCTTAAAAATAGTAAGTTTTCACTTGGCTTGGTTAATAAATTGATTAGGGTAGTTATTTTCATATTTCTTATATATATATTTTTTAATTTCTCAAACTTTTGATTAACATTTTTATATGCTCAATTTAAAATTGAGATATTTTTTTCTCTCGTCTCACTCTCAAATTTTAGAGTCTCGCACATCCCTCCCTAACTTCTACTACTGTTTTCTTAGGATCAGCATAGAAATATTTAAGGCCGGTATGCAAGAACGATGTTGGAGTAGGAGTAAAGGAGGAGTAAAGGCGGAGTCAGCTACTCTTGAGTAAGGAATCCGTGTCGTGCTAGAACGTCTGGCTTGAGTTACTCAAGGTCACGTGATGAAATATTACACAGAAGTACCACATCTCTAGGGGAAATAAAATTCACTAGATCCACCGCCTTCTAAAGTGTCGATTTTGCTTGTAAAGTTTGATAGCCTGCTTAAATATGTCCTCTTGTTGATAAACACATCGTAATTAATTAAGAGCGTGTGGTGAAGTGAGAAAGAGAAATGGTATTTATTAGAATTAAATAGGTAGTTTCCAACTGTCAAATGAAAAAAAAAAAATTATGTTAGGACCATCGCAGCCAAGAAGAAAGCGTGGGAACAAATTAATAGAATTTTAAATCTTCCAGTAACCTCCAAAAGGTGAGTTTATTTTTATCTTATATTATTTTCACTTTAATACTTTATATAAAATCACGTATATTGTTTGAGTAATTGGATCGTCTATATTATTATTATTAGCACCGCGTCGTACTACCCATTCTGGCTATACGCAGGATCGTCTATAGAAATAAACACAAGTAAAGTAAAATCTTTAAACGTGTTTCTTATTGATGGTAAACACAAACGTCAACGTAACAAAAAATTATTTGTAGGCCTATGCTATTAATTTGCGTAGGCCCTAGCGTTGATAAGTTTTATTCCCTTTCTCTGTAGGCCTAGCGTTTATTTTTGCATAGTATAAGTCGAAACAAAAGTTTTGAAATTCTAAGAACGAGTGGAATTTATATATTATTGAACTAACCTAATCTTTACTCCTAACTTTATGTATTTTGTCTACTGGTAGGTCTTAGTAGGCCTGATTTAGCACTTTAGACCAGTACTATCTTAGGCTAGTTAACCTTCAATATAATATTTTTGTACAAGGTCTAGGCCTAGTCACAAAGTAAACATAGTAACTAAACTAACAATGTCATCCTCATAAATAGAAAAATATTACAACATACAAATATACAGTATTACCTTGAAGTTTATAGAGACAACAAATTTCATAAAATGCTTCACTGATTATTAGAACCAGTATATTAATATAGCCAGCTGTATAGTGGGAACTTTCATTAATATAGGCCTTTATAATAATTTATAATAACCATTAGTAATCTTTTCTTGTTTGATAACAAAGACACCTCAAGTTGACCTAGTTGGAACTGTGTTTATATTATATTGTGAATCATTTTAGAACTCTGGTTCACCTGCACAAACATTGGGACATTGTCAATTCAAGAAGGAAGAGGCAACTAGTTGAAGAGACAGTGGAACTGTTGAGCACTGGACGAGGGCCCTACAATTCTCACAAGCCATCATGTCCCAAGGTCGAGGTGGTAGCCCCCCCATAACTGCTGCTCTGAGGTCTACAGGTTACACCGTTGCTGTCAATACCATTATGGAGTATCTCGATACAACAGGTAGGCTATGTGAGATATTACAACTATAAGGTTCATATTTACAGAGAGATGCACACACAGAAACAGATTTTATAAGTTTATTTATATTCATAGATATAATTTGGACTGAGAAGGGTAGGCCTACTATTTACTTTTTAATAAACAAAATATTGATATACATACAAAATAGGTGTAAGTTTCATGATAGTATACAGAAAATTAACAATTGTTTACAAAATTAATTACATGATTGTCATAAACATGCTAACTCCTGAAAAACGACTTTGTTGACTTTAATCTGAATGGACATGTCTAGTATTGGTGGATGGAGTCTTTAAGAGCAAATAATGCACACTTGTCGATAAGTTAGGCCTGTCCTTTGAATCTTGGTTTAGTTACCGTACATAACATATGTGTCCTTATAGTGAGTGTTAGTTTAAGATGTAGGTATGTGTTTACAAATTATAATGTGCAATATCAATCAAACTTGCATCTGTTGACCTGCAATGCTTTGAATGTTAAATTACATTTTCAAAAGCTTATTTGAAAATGTAATCTAAATGGTTTTAATTAAAAGCAATTTGATGATTATGTGCATTGACACCCTAATTTAGTATTCTAGTAAAAAGGACTTGCAGAAAACAAGCCATTGAAACATTTATCTGTGCAATATACAATGGTGAGAATGTTAATTTATTAGAGTTATTCTTTGATATTATTGGAAGTAGCAGCTGAAGGTCACATGACTTGACATCTGACTTATGAAAGCTGTTTTAATAACATCTAAAATTTAATAAAACCTCCCCTTTAAAAATACTAGCTATGCTTGTTTTGTTCATACTATCCTTTATTTTTCAGATTTCCCAACTACAAGCATTGTCAGTTTGTCGCTGCCATTTCTTACACCAGTGCTTCAAGTCTCGGTCAGCCTTTTCACATCACCTGCATCCCTCTTGGGGACCCCAGACCTTTAAATTTGACTATTATATGTAAAATAGTTGACAAAACATTCAAAACAATTATAATATTTCCACATTTATTGTTAACACTATTATTATCTTTATATCTGCATTCAAGTGAATCAATTTTCTTTTTGATGAACTAGAAAGTGTTTAATTTAGAGTGAGCTCTGATAGATGAACATTAGGTTGTTGCTCCGTAGTTAGACCTAAGGTTAGGAATCTTTGTTGATTACTTTTGACATTTTTGTGATGGATCTATTTCTCTTGAATAATAGATACCGTAACCTGATTATTTTTTTTACCAAGAAAGCATGCCTATAAACAAAAACATCATATTCAATTTTTTTAAACACTTTTGTTTACTATGTTTAATGTTCCGATTGATAACTAACCTTTATATCTTTATATAGACCTGTTATAGCTAGGTAGTTTATATTAATTTTACATAGTAAATTACTGTTTATTAATATTTTATACATTTAACTTGCTATTATGTCTCAAATTATGAAACATAAAATTATAGGACTTAAGAATTGAGCCTAGATGTTTCGGCTCTAGAATTTATAAAATTACCAACATTTTCCCATTTGTTAAAAACAATATTCATATTAGGGTTATTTTCAAGTGATGTGTAGTAAAATTACAATTTCCAATATCCATTGTGTCGAGATCGTTCACCCTGCATTAACCTATAAAATGTTAATATATCTACATTCTTATGTTATAAAGTGATTAGGGAACTTTTCACTTCCACTCTGGAGGGTCTCTGGGGTACTTGATTTCCTGTTTTTATGTTAACCACTTATGTTGTTGCTAAGGACTGCAGGTATCTTAATTCAGCATTGCAAATTAAATTTTGACAATTTATATATATTTTTTTTGTCTGGCCAATCTCTAGTGTTTATCTTTTAAAATAAACTGACTGTGAAAAAATGATTATAATTATTTCCATTCCTTAGCAGGGTGGTTTATTATTTTTCATCCCAAGGTCCAAATTTGAGCATCTGTTTGCACCACAAGCCGAAGATATATCCAGTAGTTTGTCTTAATAATATAGGCTCGCAAACAACACTCAGAAATTATTTTTAATATTATATTAAATAGATTATATTTGGAAGAAGGTAAAGAAAAGGTAGATAGAAACATAAAAAAGGGACGAGTTATATTATAGTTATTAGAGTTATATTATATAAATTGTAATTTTGTCTGGAGAATCTGTCTAATTATGTCATAGATAAGTTTAATTAAATACATCAAAAATATTTTATGAAATGTCAATCACTTTCACTGAACTTAGCATTATTAAATAATATATTATACCGATTTTTATCAATAAAATAAATGCATAACGAGATGCAGCCATGAGCTTTTCTAAATAAATGTTATTTGAATCATCAGGCCTTCTTCCAATATTTGCCTGGTAAGTATTAAAGTAAGTGGGAATTTAATAGTGTATAAGGCCAAATTATTTTGGTTTGTTTACGTTTCTATTATATTGAATTGAACTTCAACAATATTGCATACAACATATTCACTAAATGTGTTACAAATCATATAACATGATCAACACTAAACCCACCTCGGTGGTGTAGTTGGCTAACACGCTACTTTTGTGTTGAGCTAGACCACAGAGGATAGGAAGAGTTGAGGTTCGAATCTCGGTCGAGTGAACTGAGGTGAATTTTCCTAAATAGTTTTTTACTCTTCCTCCACACAAGTGTGGGTTCACTTCCTCTAAATTCAACCTTTCATATTCCCAACACATTACCTAGTGTAATTAGTATTTAGGCGTACAACCCGAATGGGTAGTAAGATGTAGTGCTAAAAAAAATCTCTAATACATTATTATTATTACTATGGTACTTTGGTGTCAACGTGCTTGGTTACAGTACCTGTAATCTGAGGCAGGAAAACATCCAGGTTTACAACTCCAGTAACAGTAAAATAAAATTAAAACAGTCTATTTCAAAATTATTTATTAGCCCTCACTGGCAAGGACCACAATCATCATGGTTTTTAACACACAATATTTATAATATAAACATGATATTATGTTCTCTCTACCGATCAGTGTCAGAGCAGCTTGTATTATGTTTTGTCATGCTTGGCACAGAGTGTATCATGGCCCGCCAGTACAGTTTGTGTAAAGTTTGTGTCTTGATATTGTACAAGTATAAACACTAAAATAAATAATTCACTTTTGTGGCCACATGGTCTAAAATATCAAACTCACAAAAAAACTAGACTGCTGAAGATAGGGAGATCATGGTTTGAATCCCAGGCCAGTCTAACGAGGGTGGTCTTTTGTAAATGGTTTTTCCCTTTTTCCTTGCAAATGTGTATACACTATTTAATCCAAACTTCCTCATCCCAGAAACAGTGTGATCAGTATGTATGCATATAACCTGACCAGATAGTACGACAGTGCTAAATCGACAAGATTGCGTATATGATCGGTGATAAAGATCGTACAACTAATTGTGTGTGGATTTCTTATTAGTAAGTTTAAAATGTAAGAATTTAGAGTTGAATTTACGTAACAATACATCCACCTTAGCATAAAGGGATTAAAAATCTACTCTGCTGAGTAGAACGAAAATAATAGTTTCCTCTCTCTCCTTGGGACATACATTTAGCATCAAAATGAGCAGTGATAACCTGCTAGTTTCCACCATTCTCCATTTCATTAGAGGTCTGTAAGGTCAAGATGATGGATGTCCACATTTGGTACGTGTGTTGATACAAGAAGTCTGTTTCTAAAGGAACATGAAACCAGCTTTATATAGTAACATTACCGATGTTTTGATTCGCCCGCCACAATGATTTTAATAAGGTTCTAACTGTAATAGTCCATGTGGTGAAGCCCAGACTCTCAGATGGACCCCCGGGGCTCTGGACAGTGATGTGGGTGCAGCCTCTTCGATATGAAACTCCAGGGAAGTTGGCCTAGTCATAGAACAGCATTCGCACAGCTCCCAGTTCAGCTTCTGTGGTGGGAAACCACACCACATGTTGCATGTTTTGGGCCAACCAAATTGATATTTTCTTAACAACACGCGATACCATTGACTGGTCAACATTGTAGGCCTACATTTCTCCGCCAACAACCTAAAAATGGAAGAACAAAGTTATTAGCCAATTTTAAAAAATTATAAGAATAGATATGTTTGTAGTCCGACCTAGGCCTACTGTGATTTTTTTAGAGGTAAGGTTATTTTGGATTTGATATGTATACAAAAAATCAATATTAAATGTCAACCAAAATCCCAATAGCTACTGTATGTCACAAAACAATCAATTAGCCTATTTGCTTCATTTACATAATTAAAAACAATGGAAGAAATATGTTGTCAGTAAATAATACAAGTCTTAATATTAATTAAACTTATATACTGATGCTAAATTAATCTTAACTAACACATTACAAAAACAAACATGAAAATTTATTAATGTATTCAATCCAAAAATTTAAATTAGTTGTTCATTCTTAAAAAAAAGTTAATAATGTTTTTTGTAAGTTTAGTAATAATAAATAATATAACCTTAAAAAAAAGTATATTTATAATTTGGTATTAACTTACTTGTAAGCATTCCGTGGCATAAAACTGAAGGGTGGTCAACATTTGTTGTAAATGAAGCAGTGGAAGTCATCATTGTGTTGTTGTGTTTCGGGATTGTCAATTTCCAACGTAGGGAAGATATCTTGTCATGCAACTTCCTTCTAAAATAGAAAATATTTTACGAAATTTTTCGTCAGAATAAGCCTAACAGGTATCCTGGAAATCCCTAACATGCCTCCGTTAAATCACAACAACTTTATTAGCCTCTTCTTCAAAATAGTCGTCGATAACGTCTAAATACGTGACAATCCGGTAGTCATGTAGCGCCATATTTTCTTGACAACACAAAACAAAATAACAGATGTTTGACATCTCTATTGCTCATGCGCGCCGCGCTGGGTTAGCCCTGTGTATAAGGGATAGGAGTAAACCTATGTATAAGGGGTAGGAGTAAAGCAGAAGGCTGGTCGGGACCAACCTTTGGAATTACTCAAGAGCGCGCACGCGCGCTCGTCCTTGCAAGCAAATCAACCGTCCTCCGCCTTTACTCCTTCTCCGCCTTTACTCCTACTCGTTCTTGCATACGGGCCTAAGTGTGAGTAAATATATGTTAGGGGTTTTACTTTCATTTGTGCTCTATTTTTCTACAATTCAAGTATTATATTTTGCATAATAATGCACCTTATTTCATATATAATATCTTAAGAATGGGCCCTCAAATCTGGATATTCAAGATTTTGAGAAAATTTCAGATTTGAGACTCAAATCCTTAAAAAAAACATTTTCCAATTTTTAAGGGAAATCCATTTTATAGCTCTTTTGCTGCTTATTTGTGGTTCAGATTAA
This sequence comes from Timema cristinae, assembly GCA_039000515.1. Taxonomy (NCBI): domain Eukaryota; kingdom Metazoa; phylum Arthropoda; class Insecta; order Phasmatodea; family Timematidae; genus Timema; species Timema cristinae. The sequence continues at coordinate 12,484 of JBCFYV010004514.1, forward strand.
ATCATAATCACAGGATGAACTTAACACCCAAGTCCCAGACCAATAATTTAACATTTAACTGAAGGTTATACTGAATGGATTACAAGAATGACTTTTGATATTTAGTTGATATTATATTTATGTTTCCTCTTATATAAATAATTTTTTCCAAGATCAGATTGAAGAGTCGAAGGTAAATGGTATATTTTACCCAGCTCTATTTACAAACTAAGTGACGTGTGTTGTTTCAGTCGATGACGCTGAAAGAAGCCCTCAACTCAGCACTGACCATCCTGAAACAAGTGATGGAAGAGAAACTTAGTTCCACAAATGTGGAAGTGATGACTATGACGCCAGACAAACTGTTCCATATGTTTAACAAGGAGGAAGTTGAAGAGGTATTAATTATATTTTTAGTCTAAAATAAACTGCTAGATATTTCATTGGGTCTAGTGTAATGGCTTCATATTTAACAGCAGCCACATTCAGGAGATGTTTTGTACTCTGGCCAAGAGTCTGTAACCTGATTTTTTGTTATAACAAATAAACAAATATAAATATCACAAAACTAGTCCATCTTAGATTTGTGCCTCGAACTAAAATTAGAGACATGCAAAAGGTGAGGTTATTTTTATGGAAAAAGTGGTGTTATTTTTCTCAAAAAGTGATATCATAAGCTGAAAGCGATATTATTTACATAAATACAAGTCAAATTACTATTTGTTAAAAAAAAACTAAGATGCAACTTTATAAATTTTTCGTTCATACTGTGTATTTAACTATTTATTAACATGTTTGTAGAAAAATCAAATATAAATACGCACAAAATGTTTCACGCTTAGTAATATCAAACTTGATATATCAATATCAATACCTTTGAGTCTTACAAATAGCAATATCAAAATCGTTTATCAAGTTAGGTTTAAACCAAATAATAATACTGAAACATATCATAGAAGACTAAACTACTATCAAATATGGAGAAGGGAATAAAAATTAAGAATATATAATTTTGCCAAATATGACTGCTTGTACATTAGCCCCATGGCGTCTTTGGTGCTGACTGACAGCTAAAAGCTTTGAAAAGTTACCAGACCAAATTATGTATCCCTACGCGGAACCATATGATCTGCAAAAACATGTGTTTAGCAGCTGTCACTTCAATGGTCAAAATTTAGGTATTATACCTCAATGTTAACTGTCAGAAGTCTGCTGTGAGCTGTCAGTCAGCACTAAAGAAGCCATGGAGCTACTGTACCAAGGTCCACCATATATATTAATGTCCTTGCTTTGATCCAGCGTTAAATCTTTTAAAGGCTGTAAACAAATCAAAACTTAGGTATTGTAATGTGTAAAAGTAGAAATCGTGATTTTTAATTCTAACCTCAGCTAAAAAAAAAGCTTAAATATCCTGAAAACACTCATTTTTCATGTGTCCAGGTGTCATTTTTCAACTAATTAATATCAATTGGCGTATGGACTAAGGGTGTGCAAAGCTTCAAAACTTGATTTGGCTTTTAAAAAAAATATCAACTTCGACTTTGATGAGGGGAAAAAAAAATTATGCTTCAATGTTTACTAAGCATCTCCAATAAAAATATTCACAGCTAAAACACTCAATTTATGTTAAATTATCGGCATTCTAAGCTGTTATCTAAATTACAAATGAACATTCATATGCAAAGAATCTGAAATAATTGAATTGTAAGCTATGATAACAACTTGATATATCAGAATAAAATGAAAAAAATTACAAAAAAAAATTATGCAATAAAACATCTTCCGAGTAGTGTAAGTGTATAAAGTTGTATGAATCACCACTATATATTATTTTTGCAAGCATAAAACAACTAACAAAACTTATTCAAGCTTTGATTCAGCTTCAACTTGAAATATAAGAATAATATGAGAGGATTACAAAACATTGTGTAGTAAAACATCTTTCAAGTTATATTAATGTATAAAATTATATAAATGTTCACAACATAGTTTTTCAAGCATAAAACATATTTGATTTGAGTTTGTTTTGAATTTAAAAAATGCACTTTGTACTCCGCTACTATGGGCACTCCAAACCAACTTCAATCTACACATAGCTTATAACCCGAATGGGTAGTAAGATGTGGTGCGAAAAAAATCACATTTTGTGTATACATGCATAATGGCTTGGTCATGTTAAACATATAAATGTTTCAACTAAAATAAAATGTAAACACATTCATGAAAATGTTCACATTTTCCAAGATAATAGATCCCTTTTTAAGTAATATGACCCACATAGTCTAACGCACTACTCACATATTAGACTAGACTGTCGATGACAGGAAGATAGAGGCTTGAATCTTGGTTGGATGTGCCGAGGTTTTTTTTCTTCCAAAACTATTTCCTACTCTCCTTACACACAAATGTGGGTACACTTCCTATAAATATAACCTTACAAATCCCTGAAACAATTAGTGTAATTAGTACATAAGTGTATTACCTAAATAGGTATTAAGACACGGTGCTAAAATTATTATTATTATTATTATTATTTAGCACCGCGTCTTACTACCCGTTCGGGTTATACGCTTAAGTACTAATTACACTAATGGATTAGGAATTGAGAAGGTTGAATTAGAGGAAGTGAACCCGCATTTGCATGGAGGGAGAATGGAAAACCATTTAGGAAAAACCACCCCCAGTTCACCAGACCGAGATTCGAACCTCGATCTCCCCGTCCTCAGCAGTCGGGCTCAACACGACAAGCGCGTTAGCCAACTACGCCACAGAGGCGGGTGCGGTGCTAAAAGAGTGATATGGTTGGCAAAGTAACCAAATCCTATGTATACTCACAACATACACTCGTGAGTGACAACATACACTCGTGGGTCACTAGCTAGTCTATCTTTGTTGAGATATTTATGAACACTCTCTAAGGTAGTTTATTTTTATAATAAAGGAAATTGATAAAACTAAAGAAATAGGAAAAATAAACTACTAAGAATAAGAATAAATTTGATGAAGAAAGCCCACCTAGGTGGGCTTTCTTCATCAAATTTATTCTTATTCTTAGTAGTTTATTTTTCCTATTTCTTTAGTTTTATCAATTTCCTTTATTATAAAATTATCTAGCCATTGGGCCACCTCATTTTTAATCATTTTAAGGTAGTTTATTGTAAGTGACAGGAAAGGAAGCCAAAGATAGCAAAGTTAGGCCTTGATAGAAAATTAATAAGCTTCTTTCTTCATTTCTACGCATATTCTTCACACCTGTAATTTAGGATCACTTTCTAAGTAACACAGCTAAACTCACATGTACGCAACTATGAAAATGATTAGAAGTGTGTGTGAAGAAATTAATAACTTTATGAATGGAAGAATGGTAAAGGTATAAAGGAAGATGAAGGCATTTTAATTAACTGACCCGGATACATGCTGGAAACAGTTTACGATGATGATGATGATAATAATATATTTTGGCACCAACTTCTATACACCCCTTCCAAAAAAAATCTGCCGCCAGTGATTCACACCATTCTTCAGTTCATTGTCTCCTGCAAAACACAAGGGATCGTCACTTGGAGCGAGGTCTGGGCTATATGGTGGGTGGTCCAGCAGTTTCCATGCATACTGCTGAATCAGTTGAACAGTTTGGGCTGCAGTGTGGGCTCGGAGCAGGTATTATCCGTGCAAAAGAAGAATCCCTGATGTCAGCATGCCACATCTTTTGTTTGTCTGAGTATTTTTAAGGTTTCACAATATCTTGCAGCATTAATGTTTCTTCCTCATTCAAGAAAATCAACAAGCAAGACACCCTTCTGGTCCCAAAAAACAGAAGCTATGATTTTTTTTTTTTTGCTATAGCGTTCCTGTTATAATTTTTTGCCTTTGGGGATGTTGAGGGACGCCACTGCATTAATTGTTGGTTTATTTCAACATTCATATATGAAATACAAGTCTCTTCACCATTTATGATTTGAGAAAAAAAGTTCATTTCCTTCCTTTTCAAAATGCTGCAAAAATATTTTACCTGACTTCACATGTTTTTGTTTGTGTGCTTCAGTCAGCATTTTGGGGACCCATTTGGCACACAGTTTCTTGTAGCTTAGCTTTTATGTCACAATTTCGTGAATGAATGACAATGAAACTTCTGGAAATTCAAAAGAAAGTTCTGTAAGTGTGAAACGACGATTCTCACGAATTTTCATGCCCACATATTCTACTAAATTGTCAATCACCACACTTGGTCAGCCACTGCGCTCTTCATCATGAACATTGGTGCGACCTTCTTTAAACATATGGACCCATTGTCTCACTTTACTTTCACTCATAACATCAGGCCTGTAAACCTTACATATCCGATGATAAATTTCTACAGCTTCAAGGTTTTTTACTAACAAAAATCGTATGACATTACAAACCTCACAACTGGTGGGATTACTTATGACAGCACTCATTTTAAATCACTCTCACAAAACATCAGATGAGGATAGAACTGAAGTAAAAGGATCAACAGAAAGCTGTTGAGTCAACCTATGCAACTGATTCCACCTACAAGTCTATTTTGGCGGTCATATCTCAACGAACCTTACTTTTTGGACGCGCCTTGTACTAAAATTATACATTCTCTATGTTCAAATTTGGGTTGGAATTTCAAAATAAAATGTTGGGTTTGGATTCGAGCAAAACAGAAACCAACCAACCCATTTTAAGTTTATTGATCTGGTATTTGTGGAAAAGTGTTACAATAAATGACCTTATTATTTTTAATATCCCACCATCACAAAAACATGTTGACATTGTTTCAGATTGTTGTTGGTGTTGATTCTAATGTAAAGGATGAACCAGCAGGGAAGGGTCCCAAGCCAGCTGTCGCCAAATCTGCACTGGCACTCTGAACCAAATGAACTAATAAATATATTCTCACATCTTCTTTCCTACCTCCACATTATGTTGAAGCAAATTGTTGGTGTTTCATAAACTTTGTTAAAATTATTTTATACGCCCATTAATCTGGATTTGGTTTGGTAATGCAATTGTAATAGGAAATAAACGTTTTATCTAGCTTGATATTAAATGTCATAAATATATGTTTTGTGTTTATTTATTAATGATATGATTCAGATTTTTATGATAAAAATAAAAGAATACTTCCCGTCTGGTGAGTTCGATAGAATTAAAATCTAGGTAGGGGGATTGGGCGGTAACACTTGATTTTCTTCAAGATGCAGCCACAACTAGTGGCAGCGATGTAAAGTGTGAACTGTGTTCTTCTTAGTATTGTAAAAGCTATATTGTGTTTGTTTCTATCCACCTTTCCTCTACATTCTTCCAAATATAACCAACTACCTCAAAAAGTGAAAGAGCTTCCTTAAAGAGATAATAAGTATATGAAATCCTTCATACTAAATTAAAATAAAATGACATACAGAATTTGAAAAACAATAAATCATACTCTTAAAAATATATCCATATTATTATATTATTTTTAATTTGGAACAGAAAATGTATATATTCCTTCCTAGACCTACTAAAGATTCTGTCACGATTCTGTCACTTGACAAAACACATCATCAAATCACTCGCTACCTGCTTCACTGGCTGCATGTTTTAAGGCGTCATTCTCTTGTTAGACTAAGCTGCCGATGACAGTGAGATTGTGGTTCAAATCTCAGTCTGGTGTACTGAGGGTTTTTTCCTAAATGGTTTTCCTATCTGTCTCTACATGCAAATGCAGGTACACTTTACATAAATTTAGCCTTCCTTATCCTAAGTCATTAGGATAATTAGTACATATAGCCTGAACAAGTAGTAAGACACAGTGCTAAATAAAATCACTCACTTTAGTACAAGATAGTAATAATAAAATCACAAATGAATGTAATTTTTAATTAGTATTTTAAAACAAAGGAATAACTAAAATAATTTACAACTCAAAGCTAAGTTGAAACTATAAATGAAAGAGTTGAAGATACTATTTTGATGGGTTGATTTTGAAACCACTTTACCAGCTGTTATTTTCTTGTTTTAAGGTTGTTTTTATAACACAAGACTGGCTCATAAGATATATTGGACTCACCTACATTATGCTTTCTCTCTTGGTTTTACTTATTATATAGCTGCATCAGTGCTTTAGTGTCTTAATATGTAAGACTTGCATTGCACTTAGGTCCTATTAATGGGAAGGTTTCCTTCTAAGTTAGAGGTGGATAACCTTTTCTACCCGAGGGTCACATGAACATCTTAAGGTCTCTTAGCGGGCCGCATGTGATAAAAATTTTAATTTATTAAATAATGAACTTTATATTTTCACACAAAAATACATTAGTCAAATAGCTAACTAACTGGTACACAAAGAAAGTATCAAATAAAATCTAATGTCTTAGCAAATCAATTTAAACATGTTGCTTTTTAGCCTACCTAAATGTTGTTTAGTAACTAATAAAACTGTTATCGTAATGGGATGTATGAAACTGTCAAAAATATTGTGGTCCATAGTTTGCCCCAGCTGTTCTAAGTTAATCCATTTAAAATAATTTGTCTCAAATATATTTATAAAAAAACATTAATTTTTTTTTAAATTGCCATGTCTTGTCATATTTTCCATATTCATTCAAATGGACCCCACAAAATGGAATAGGTTTTCCTTAAAGAATATCCATTTACATGTAATATTTTAGAACTTAATGATTATGTCTTTCTATATAAGGAAACATTATGTTCAAACTATAAAATATTAGGCAAAGAAAAATAATTTATTGAAATTATTATTTTGATGTTTTGGCAACCTGATAAAGCTGAATAAGTAAGGGAATAAAAAATATTTATAAACCTACATAATAAAGATAAAATAAACATTGCGTAGCAAAAGATTCTGACGACTTGGCTAAAGCAAAGGAAATAAATGGTACGGAATTCCGCATGGACTTTCTCGCTCTATTGTTTGAAAATGGAGATATTTACTCAAAACTCGTAATATATGTGAAACGAAATAATATACAATAGCAAACCCAAGCAAAAATTGCACTATACTTATGTAAAACTTTTTTTTTAGTCCCGGTTTTAAATTTTACAATTTTGTTTCTAAAGAATTAAAGTCCTCATTTTATGGTTGGACTGATAAAAAAGATCAATGTTGGGTCCATAAGGGTCAACACTTCATATTAAAATTTTAACTTCTGATTAAAATTTTTTACATTTTATTAAGTGTTGCAAATCTGCATGCCATCGCATGACTAGTAAAGTCCTCATTTATAAATTATGACCAATAAAAAATGTAAACATAGACTATTGAGTCTAAAATGGATATAGATCATTGTTGCACAAACATTTCTCTTAAGAGGTTTAAGGAAAAACAACACAAACTTTTAGAGACTTATATTTAACTACTCTTTGGCATTAGAAAATTATTGCGTTAAAACTTAAGTAGTATCTCTTTACAACTAAAGCTCACAAAATTGTATTAATATAATTGCCAATATCTCAGACAATTTTGGATTTATAAAAATATATATTTCATATAAAAGTTTTTATTTTTAATAGTACTACAATTTTGCAATGATAAGTTATTTAGTATCTCAAATAGTTGCGGAGATACAGAAGTTTCTATAAATTACCCCAAAATTCATTTTCATGGTAAAATGAAATAACCAATTTATTTATAATCTTAACATCTAGATATGAATTTTAAATCAAAATTGTTGAGTTGATTTTGAGAAAATCGATTTGTTTCTCTTTTCGCTCTTTCTTAAACTTTTCTTAATTTAGGTTTAAACAGACAGACAGACATCATGCAAA
>JBCFYV010004515.1:0-20021 GCA_039000515.1 Timema cristinae
AAATTGGCGATGAATTTCCCTTAATGCGTAAAAAATAAATAGAAAAATTTTTCCCAAAACGGTATATTTATACTTTACTTTTTTTTTCCCAAATTTATTTTTAACCCAAAAAAAAATTTTTGCACTCTTCAAATTTGACCCAAAAATAAACACTCCTTTTTGTGAAAACTGTGATACCCCCCCCCCCCCCCCCAAAAAAATTTATAGATGAAAAAAACTTTTAATTGTAAATTAACCTATAAAACATTTTTTTTTAGCCTTACCCGCGCCTTTGGGTAAAACATGAGTTTTGGGGGGATGCCTTAACCGACATCTGGGGAAACATGCAAACAAGTTTTTTCAGTAAAGGGGCCCCCCGAAAAAAATTTGCGTTTTTTGTCTCTGCTCTGTCTTTCCGAAATTTTCCCCAGCAATTTTTCAAAAAAGTTGTCTTTACCTACCGGGACTCATTTGAAAGTGTTTTTTGAAAAGTATTTAAAGAATGTCTTAGAACTAAAAAAAACATTTTATTTTTTTTATAGAAAAAAAAAATTTTTAAACCAAGGAAAGTACTATAAAAAACTTTCCCGAATCTGTATTTTTTTTCAAAACGTTTTATTACTTGTAGGGGGCCCATTTTTTTTTTTTCAAAACGTTTAAACCCGTTGGGTTTTAAAAACCTTAAAATAAAAATTTGATAAAAGGGATTAATAGGGGTTAAAGGGTGACATTTAGAGAAAAGTCCCCAAATTTGGCTAAAAAGTAGTGGAAAAAAATTTAAAAAAAATATTTAAGAAAATTTTTCGGATTCAAAACCCCCGTCTCCCCATCCCGTAAATTACCAACAAAAGGTAAGGAGGCTTTTTCCCATGAAGGCTCCTTATTTTGTTTTGGTTTTTTTTTCTTTTCCCTTTCGGGCTATACCTTGTGAAAAATTTACGTTAAAAAGAAAGGATGTTTAATTTAGAGGAAGTGAACCCACTTTTGCATGGAATAATAGGAAAAATTTTAGAAAAAACCACCTCTAAACCGACGGAAAACCAAAACCCTGACCCAATAACGGCAATCTGAATATTTGAATGGCAGGGGGCTTTGGGGAAGCTTGTCTTTTTAATTAAAAAACTAAAATAAATAATTAGAATTAAGAGAAAATGTAATAATTTAAAAGGAAGGTGATTATAAAAAATTACAAAATACCTTTCCCCATGTACTTTTCCGGAATTAAAACTGAATTCCCTTCATGGAAAACCCCAATTTTAAAGGGCCCTTCCCCAGGGTTCGGTTTTCGGACGGATAAGGTAGACTTTCACGGGTCGGGGGGCCCGTAGTGCCTTTGGGCTTTTTGGACTGGGGCCCCTTCCCCGGTTGTGGAAAATGTTTTTAAAATTAAAAGCCGGGTTCTCGAGGGAATAGTGAGGGGCATTCGAATGATTTAAAATCGAATAATCATTCTTTCTTTGAAAAAAAATCGAATGAATCGAAAGAATCATTCAATGTTTGAAGTAGAAGATGGGAAAAAAAAAGGGGATATTTCACTTCTAAATATTTAATTTGTTCGTTTTTTTGGTACTATTTTTTTTCCCTTTTTTGGATCCCCAAAACACTTTTCCTTCCTTTTTGCCTTATAAGATTTTATAAATAATAGCTCGCAATTTAATATAATACTTTTGCGAGGTTTAATTTAAAAAAGGAACATTTTTTCCCTTTGTGTTTAAAAAGTCAAAATAATTTCCCCTTTAATATTTCCTAAACAAAAAAAATTTTTTAAAAAGCTTACAATCGAAAATTATTTATGAAAAAAATTATAATCAATCTAATTTTACGGCCGAGAAATTTTTTAATAAATAAAAAAAAATTATATATTTACTACTTAAAAAATTTAAGTCAACTTTAAAAAAAATTTTATTTTTCAAACCTCTTTTGAAATTTGCGAAGTTGGAAGGAAAAATTTTTAAGAAAAAAAAAAAGAAAATCCATAAAAAAGGTACAAAAAATCGATCTTTTTTGTAATTTCTTTCAAAAAAATTTTGGCTTTTTATTCATTGAAAATTTTCACACTTAAAACTTTTTTTAAAATTTTAAATTTAAACATTCAAAATGCGTAAGGTCGATTTTTTGTTACAATGGGACTATTTATTGAAAATGAATATAGAAATGAACCTGTATAGAATAGCCTAAACATTATATCAAAGGTAAATTTTTTCCTCAGCACTTTAAAAGGGAAAAGAAAAACCCAGCCGCTTAAACGCAGTTTTTTTTCAATGTTTTTCTCTTGAATTTTTTTGAAAGAATCGAATGAATCGATTTAGAATAATCGAATGATCGTTTTATTCACGATTCGCCATCACAAATGAAGAGCCGGGGTACCACCGTATCCCGCCCAGACGTGCCCCCCCCACAGACTTTAGAGCCAACCCACGTGTAGGGGAAAAAAGGTTGGCTCGTAAATCTAAAAAACCCACTAACGGGTTAAAACCGGGGCCCGTTGGGACTTTCCCCATACAACAGGTCGGGGGAACAAGGCTTATTTTATAGATAGGGTTCATGGTAACCCAAACCGGGGCTGTGGGGGTTAATCAGTGGTAAATGTGTGAACTTCTGTGCGGTCTAATGTTGCAGCTTTGAAAAAAAATTGGGTTATTGTAAGGGGATGTTTTTAAAATCGCCAGATACAGTTGAAATTTCCTCCCCAAACCCCTTTTCTTGTGATTAACTATTATATATATAAAACACACACTTTTTTTTCCGCTATTTACAGGGAAGGAAAAATATTTTTATGCAAAAAAAAATCAAACTCGGATTTTTTGAATCTCGACTTTCATGATCCCCCCAAACCAAAAGAAGTTTTTAATTTCCGTTTTTCTGTCTGTTTGTCTCTAACTCCAAAATAGCCTTAACCCCTTTAACCGACGGGGAGAAAATTTGGTATTGGGGTTTTCATAGGCAAAAACCGAATTTTTGAATTTTAATTCCCCTTAAAATTAAAAATTTTACTAAAGGGGCAAAAAGAAAAAAAAACAATTTTTCAAAAAGATCTAACGATTTTAAAAATTTTAAATTTTATAAAACATTTATAAATAGTCTAAACCAAAATGGCTACTCCCAATCTTCGGCAAAATGCCCTTAAGGGCTCCATCCTCTATGCAAAATTTCACTTTTTATCATATCTCCGAAACTATTTGAGATATGAAATTACTTATCATTATAAATATGTAGATCTATTTATAATACAATTTTTTAATCGAAGCATAATTTTAAAAAACCAATAACTTTCAAGCTATACACAAATATATATATTGTTTTTAACTTTTCGAACAATAAAGGTTCAGTAATGCGACAGTAAAAAAAAATTTTTTAACCTAAAACGTTGATGGATTTCGACGTCTCATGACCTCCGAACCTTAAAAAGTAGTCTTTGCAATGCCGTTTGTCTGTGTGTCTTTTTAACCCCAAAATTAAGAAAATTTAGTAAGGAGCGTAAAGAGAACAAATCTATTTTCTTAAAATCGGCTATAATGATTTTGAATAAAATATCGTATCTATACTTTGATTAATATATAAATAAACTGTATACTTTCATTTAATCATGAAATAATTTTTAAGGTACTTTAAAGAAGCGGAGATCTCCGAAATCTCTGCAACTATTTGAATACTAAATAACTTATCATTGCAAAATTCTTATATTATTAAAAATTAAAAACTTTTATATGAAATATTTTTTTATAAAACCGACAGTTTCTGAGATATTGAAAATATATTAATACAATTTTGTGAGCTTTAGTTGTAAAGAGATACTACTTAAGTTTTAACGCAATAATTATCTAATGCCATGGAGTAAGAAACGAGTAAGTCTCTCAAAAAGTTTGTTCTCTTTCCTTCAACCACTTAGAGACATGTTTGTAAAACAATGAGCTATCTCTATCATTTTAGATTCAATAGTCAATATTTACCTATTTTATTGGTCAGAATTTATAAATGAGGAATTTAATAGCAAAGTAATAACTATAAGATGTACAACCCTTGATAAAATTTCGAAAAATTTTAAACTGGAAGTTGGCAGTTTAATAAGAAGTGTTGACCCTTGAGGACCCCAATATCAATATTTTTACTTTCTCGCTACCTTATAGGTAGAGCACGTATTTTGATCGTCAAAAAAATTGAACTCGAGATTTTGAGGATGTCGACGTCTCATGACTCCCGAACCCAAAAAAGTGGTTTTTTGCAATGCCATCTGTCTGTATGTCCATCTGTCTGTCAGTCTGTACCTCGGACTAGAGCCTAAACTATTTTACCGATTTGGCTGAAATAGGGTATATAGGCTTTGTTTAGACTTGTCATCAACTTATATTTTAGTTCAGTTGATAATGCTTTATTAACACTATGTTAAATAATCATATCTGACAATATGTTTGGGCACTAAAAGTAAATCATAATTATACTTCTTGATTTAGAATGCCACTTAATACATCTACCAATTTAGAAAGTGTCTAATTTATTAATCAAATTGTTTATTCATATCTTTTGAGCATTCTAACTAAGTCTTAACTTTGATTGTTGGTATATAGGGTTTCCATAGTTTTAACCCTAGAAATTTTTGGAATGGGATATCCAATCCTAAAATTTAGGGTAGTTTCATTAAGGGCGGAAAGAGAAAAAAAATCGATTTTATCAAAATCGGCTGTAACGATTTTGATTGAACCTCATTTTAACCTTTGATCAATATTACAAAACAAATGGTTACTCTTAACATTTCATCAAAATAACTTTAAGGGATTCCAGTTTGATGTGTAAATTATAATTTTTAATATTATCTCCGTATGTTTTTTGAGATATGACATTATTTATCATTGCTTACATATAGATCTATTTATAATTAACATCTTTAATTGAAATATATTTTTATAAAAAAAGTTTTCAAGTTAATACACAAATATATTTTTATTTTAGATTTGCCAACACTTTAAGGTAAAGTATAACGAGTGTCAAAAAAATCTAGCCCAAAATGTTGATGGATATCGACGTTTCATTACCCCCCCCCCCTTCCCGAACCCTAAAAGGTGGTGTTTGCAACTCCGTTTGTCTGTGTGTCTATCGAACCCTAAAATTAATAGCAGTTTACTAGAGTATAAAAAAGAAAAAACTCCATTTTCTCAAATCGGCTAAAAGATTCTATCACTCTCATTTTGGATTTAATATGCAAATAATTACCTATTTTATTTGTGAAAATTTATAAAATATAAATTTAATAGCAATGCGATAACCATAAGATGCGCATCCCTTAGTAAAATGACGTAAATTTTAACAGGAAGTAAAAATTTTAATATGAAATGTTGATCCTCGGGAACCCAATATTCGATATTTTTATTGGTCCAAATATACAAATGAAGACGTTAATTATTTAAAAATAAAATTACGAAATTTAAAACCCTGAGTCAAAGAATGTTTTTACGTATGTATGGCGCAATTTTTTCTCGAGTTTGCTAGTGTATATTATCCTAGCCCCCTTCCCCATGAAAAAAATATTGTAAAGAATCCTGTAAAACAAAGCTTCAAATCATCCATCATGTCATTTTTAAAAACAAAACTTTTTTACTTTTTTTTTTTGAAAATACAGTCCTACCATCACTGTATAGCCCCCCTCCCTCTTTTTATCCTCCCTCTTATTTTCATCTCATTCCTCTTCCCCCTCCCCCTCTCCCCCACCCCCTTCTCCAACCCCACTTTCCCTTCAACAACTTTTTTTCCAACGACTATATAATATACTATCGACATTTTTTATGAGGAATAAATTAAATTTTCAAAATAAAATATAGCCTATGTTACTCGCTGATAATGTAGCTTTATATTGAAGAAAAACTTTTAAAATTGGTCCAGTAGTTTTTGAGTTTATCCATTACAGACAAAAAACAAATCTTTCCTCTTTATAATATTAGTATATATTACGAATTTTGAGTAAATGTCTAAATTTCCAAACAATAGAGCGAGAAAGTTCATTCGGAGTTCCGTACCATTTTTTTTAAGCTTATGAACTATTTTAAAAACGATTAGAATTAAACATACGAAAATAAATTGTCCATGTAAAATTATAGCAATATTAAGATTTGTTATAAATTTAACTAAAAACATAAAAAATAAACAAATTCATAAAAGTTTTAATCTTAACTATCGAGAGATCTGCAAATAGGAGACAAATATAATAACTTTTATTTTTTAAATATGTAGGCTTAGCAAGTATTTAGGTGGTCTTATGAAAACTATTAACTACTTTAGTTAACTTGTTTGGTAGAGCTCTCTTGTTTTTATAAAAATTTCAACTAACTTATGCTGAGTTTAGTTCAAATATTAACTGTATATAATATTTATCTATGGTCTAAATTCCAAAGTTGGTGGCAAAATTAACCAAACTTACGAATATACTCTTCTCCTCCAATTTATGTTAATTAAAAATGTACTCGTTTATTAGAAAAGTAGCCTAATCTCCTACTAAAAAGTACCATAATATACTGAAAACATAGATGGCTAAAAAGTCTGTACTGATAACTTCTTAAGGTTTATAACCGCTGCCGTTAGTAATACGTAGTGCTAAAAAATAAATAAATACCTTCTCTGAGGCAGTGTTAGATTAGTCCGACACCTTAGCTAAATAAGTAGAGTGTCCCATGTTTGATTCCCGTCATGGCCGAAATTTATAATTTATGGAAATGTGGGTTTTCCTTGTCTTATTGATAAATTGACGGCTGGGCACTGTTACTGTGTCTGTCCTAGTATTAATTTAGATTATAAGCCATATGAAGCTACGTCAGGCCTAGCAAGCTGGTAGTTTAAACCATATTTGGCTTGAATAAAAAAAACTTATCCAGGCCACAGGCTGAAAATAATAATTGGATGTAAAGTAAAGTAAATCGAGCGTTTAGGTGGAATTAACAATCTAAAACTCTCACTTCTAGAAATCGCAGATTAACAATGACTTTTGATGTTTAGTTTATTAAGCCATGTATTCTAAGTAAAACAAATCAGACAAACCACTTCTGTGACAACGTTGTCTAAGACACTACTATTGTAATAGAATGGACAGTCTATTACAAGGAGATAAAGGGGTTCGATTTCCAGTCTAGGTGTACTATGTTGGTCTTTCCTCAATTGTTTTCCCCTATCCCTCTAGGAAATTGTGGGCACACTTTTTATAAATTCAACCATACTTATTTCTAACATATTAGCGTAATTAGTAATATTATATTAGTGTGTGTCCCGAACGGGTAGTAAGATGTGGTGCTAAAAAAATTAACTAAAATTAAAATAAATTTAAACTAAATTTAATTTAAGCACCGCATGTGTTATCAAAGCTGTAGTTAAAAATTAAATTGTTAATTTAAGTTTACTATTTTCAAAATAAATAATTATTGAAACAAAATTACACTGAAATATTTTTTTTTACTAAATAAAGATATTATAATCCTCTTGATATGCCGATATCTAATACATCATGGATGTATTTTATAATAATTTGTATAAGTAATATAATATTTCTCTTAAATGAAATTACAAATACATTCATATTAATATTATAGTAGAGATCAAAATTCAATAGTAAAAAAACTTTTTGACACGTCATATATTCGGTTGGAAACCTAATTTTCTCTATTTAATTTAGAGCTTTTTTTTTATCTCAGCGAATAGGTCAAAATAAAAAGTTTGTCACCTATTGGACGTGTCGGAGTACTGGCTGGTCCTTTGAAGTGTGTTGTAACCCTTTTAATAATGAACGAGGAACTGACTGCGTTTTGTGTTTGTGTGTAAGACCAGTGAACAGGCCTTCCTGTAAATTTGTATCCCCAGGGAGGCCCATTTTCCTCCTGCTAGGTCCGTTTCAATCCATGCGTATAGGACCCATATTGTATAGACCATGAAAGGATGCATTGTTTGGTCTCATAAAAGAGTTATGTCCATTTTAATGGTGGTATCGAACGAGACGCGAGAAAATGCCAGTGTTTTTGCAGTATTTATGGTAAAACAATTTTTTTGGCTAAAATTAAATAAAATATTGCTCCAGTACAAACTTAATGTTTAATTTTCTTCACGTGTTGATATCACTAATTCCTGAATATTTGTCATGATCATAGTGATATTAATTATTATTATTTTTATTATTTAGCACCGCGGTCTTACTATCCGTTCTGGTTATACGCTTTAAGTACTAATTACGCTAAGGGACTAGGAATTGGGAAGGTTGAATTAGATGAAGTGAACCCGCATTTGCGTGGAGGGATAGTGGGAAAACCATTTAGGAAAAACCCCCCCAGTTCACCCCGACCGAGATTCGAACCTTGATCTCCCCGTCCTCATCAGTCGAGTTCAACCGACAAGCGCGTTTGCCAACTGCGCCACCGAGGCGGGTCATTAGTGGTAATAATTGAAAACTTTAAAAAAAAAAGATAAAAAATCATTAAATTATATAGAACTACCCTTGCCAGGTATTAAAAAAATTTCAAGGTAATCATCTGAAGAAAATTAAATTATATGTTTTTACTGAAGCGATATTTTATTTAATTTTGGCCCAAAAATAATTTTTGCCATAAAAACGGCAGGAATAAGGGGACTTTTTCTTTTACCCTTACATTCCCCCAAGACCCCCCCTTTTTAAAGGGGTTTTTTAAAGGGGGCTACATTGGCATGAGCTGTGGTTTGGCCCCCCCTGGTTTAAAGGTCTTACAAGACATTCAGCGGTGGGGGGAAGGGGTTTATTCAAATCCCGCCTCGTTTACACGTTTTTTTTTAAAAAATTTGTCTCCCATTTCCCCGCACGTAAATTCGGTTTTCCCCCTTTAAAATGCTCCCCTCAACCCCCCCTACCCCCTCTGTGTAAATATGGGTTTACCCGGGGGGGTAGTAAGATTTCCCCCAAAGAAAAAAAGTTATTTCTTTTTTTTAAAAAGGGTCAAGTTTTAAGAAAATTACCCTTTTCCTGATTAAAAAAATTGTTAATTTAAGTTTTTGGGGGACTAAATTTTTTTTAAAAATTTTTTGGTACACCCTTTTCCCGGGGGGGTTGATTCAAAAAATTTTTTTAAATGAAGCAGGGGTTTTGGGGGAAAAACGGGTAAAATTTTCACCCTTTCTGGGGAAAAAAATGAAAGTCTTGAATAAATGAGTACCGGTCCGGTTGCCACGGGTCAACGCGGCTCTTATTAGATTAGTCTCCCGGGGGGGAGGGGAGAAGGGGTTCGATCCCGGTTGGGTGCATTGAGGGGGGTTTTTCTTAGGGGTTTTTTCCAAATCCCCCTTCAGGGCTTTTTGGGGGTTTCTTTTTAACCCAAAATTTAAAAATTCTTCCTAATCCTTAGCAATTATTGTAATTAAAAAACAGGGGAAACCCCCAAAACTGTTGGTAAGACGGGGTTTTTTTAAATTTACAATAAAAAAAAAGACAGTTCTTTCAGAAAATGTTTTTAAAGGGGGGAGGTTTCGTTGTTTAAAACCCCAGGACATTTTTTACTGAAAATTTTTTTTTTAAAACGCTATGGGTCATGTTCGGAGTTTATTTTTTTTTTTTCGGAGAAAACTTTTTTTTAAAATTTTTTAATACAATCCCTCTTCCCCTAAAAAATATAATCTTATCAAAGGGATTAATTTTTAAATTTATTTAAAAACCCCAAAATTTGGGGAAGAATGCAAGGGAAGCTTGCTACCTTATAGGTTTAAAAGGAGACTTAACTGCATTTTTTTTTTTTTTTCCCCCCTTTTTTAAGTCCGGGGGGGGATTTAAGGGGTATTTGGCCCCTTTTTACCGCCATTGCCCCCAAAATTTGGGGAAAAGGGGAAAACCGTGCAGACTCTTGGGAAATATGTTTACAAAAACATAAAAAATGCTATAATATATTATTTTGCATTTTTAAAAAGCGTAAGAAATTTTTCGAGTACCTTTTTTTTAAACTATTTCTTTTTTTTGGGTTTTTTAAAAACTCAAAAATTTCCTTTAAAAGATTGTTTAAAAAATCGGATTCAGAAATAAATTTTATAAAAAAATTTAAAAAATATATATATAAAATTTTTAAAAAAGGGCTTTCCCTAAAAAAAATCCATATCACAAAGAAAAAAACGGGAAAAAATTTTTATTTTTAAAACGTTTTTTTTTTTAAAAAGGGTTTTTTGTATCGGAGGGAAAACTCTAAACCCCCCAAAGGGGGCCGAGGAAAAGGGTTTTTGGGGGGGGGGAAAGGGGGGTTTTTGGTTTTGGGAAAAAAATAAAAACAAAAAATTTTTGGTAGGTCCGCCCCCAGGCCTGGGTTTTTGGGCTAAAGGCAGATAAGAAAAGTCAAAAAATTCATTAGCAATTTTTTTGGGCCTTTGGGATTGACTTTTTTTTTGAGAAGTCCCCAAATAAAACTTTTGGGATTTTTTACAAAGAAGGGCCTAATTTTAAATCCCCTTACATTTATGCCCCCACTAAGGGAAAAAAAAAAAGAGGAATAAAATTTTTAAATTTTATTGGGGGAAAAAAAGGGTCTAAAATTTTTTAAATTTTTTGAACTGTAAATTCCCAAATTTTAAATTTTCTATTTTTCAAGTAAAAATTTTGTAAAGTAAAATTTTTTAAAATTAAAAATTTTAAAATGAAAATTTTTTCAGCTAAAGAAAATATAAAAAACCTTTCCCAATAAAAATTTGGGGGTTTTTTTTAAAAGATCCCCCCATTTTAAAAATTCCAATTAAAATAAATTTAGGTTTGGGGGGTTTTTAAAGGTGGGTATCGAAACAAATTTTCCCCGCTTTTTTCCTTTTAAGGGGTAGGGGGAAAACCCCCCATGAAAAAAAATAAATGTGTTGAAAAAAAATTTATAAAGAAAATTCTTTGGCGGGTTTTTTAAAAAAAATATTTTTAAAATCTTTCAACTTTTTTTTTGTAAACCCCATTTAAAGACAAATTTAAAAAAAACCTATTAAAAAAAATAAATCGTATCTTTTTTATTTGAAACTAAACAACTTTCTTCCAAAAAATAAAAAGGGGTGGGCAACCCAATGTATATTCCCCAAATTGTGAAAAAAATTTTAAAAAGAAAGACGTACACCCAAGTTCATTTAAAAGTGGTTTTCCCCCTTGGCCCTAGTCATGGGGGGTTTTTAAACCCCCCGGTGGGGTTTAGGGTATTTTTTTAAAAAGTTTTTCCATACAATCTTTCCTTAAAAATTTTTGGGGTTTAAAATTTTAAATAAGTTTTACTTTACCCCTTCCCAACTTCCCTTTTTTGCCCTTTTTTAAAAAAAAAATTTTCCCCCCTATTTTTTAAACCCCCAAAAAAATAAGGTAAATTTTTTTTTAAATTTTCAAAATTTTTGGACCTTGGGGAAAAATTTAAATTTCAGTGCCAAAAAATCATAAAGACTTTTTATTTTTATACCCCCCCAATTTTTTTGGGGCCGCGTATTTAAAGTTACTCCGCAATAAAATTTAGACTGTCGGGGGGGGTTTTTAAAGGGTTGAATCTGGGGGGGGTGTCTGGGGGGTTTTTTTCCCCAAAGGGGGTTTCTACTCCCCTCCACAAAATGGGGGCATATTAATTTGTTTAAAAAATTCCAAAACCCCCAAAAAAACCCCTTTGCTTAATTAGTCATAAGCATAAAAACCCGAACGGGTAGTAAGACGAAAATTTAAAAAAATATTTTTAAACCGTATTTTTAAAATTTTTAATTTTTTTTTACCAAAAAAGGGTTTTTGGAGACAAATTTCAAAAAGGGGTTTTAATTGTAATAGAAAAAAAACCAAAATTTTTCTGGAGGCAGATAAGGGTTTATTACTGGGGAGGCCACACATCTTTTATTTTGAGGGGTGTAGTTGTGGGAATGATGTTAAATTTTTAAAGCCGTTTCCCCTCGGGGAAAATTTTTTCTTTGATATGGAATTTAATTTATAGCGCCCTTTTTTGAACCAAAAAGGGGTTTTGGACCCAAAAAAAACACTTTTTTTTTAAGTTTTTTAGGGCTTTTTTTTTATTTTTATAGACTATTCATTTATAGGGTTAATTTAAAAACCCCGGGGAATAAATTTAAAATTTTTATCAAGTTGAACCCCAAAAAAAAATTGGTTTTATTTTTTTTAAAAAACCCTTTTTACCAAAAATTAAACCAAATTTCAAATTAAAAACCCAAAGCTAAAAAGAGCAAACTTTTTAAAATAAAGGGACCCCTGGGGCGGGGTAAGGGGTTTTTCAGACTTCTATGGGGGCGGGGCCGGGGGTTTAATCCCTCGGCCCCCCAAAAAATTTTTTAAGTTTCAAAAAAATTCCCCTTTACCCTGACAAATATCTTTTTGAATTTTGGGGGAAAAACCAGGCCCCACCGGGGTTGGGTTTTCCCTTTTAAACTTAGGCCCCTTTATTTATCTCCAATCACCTTACCACTAACATTTAAACGAAAGTCGTATAAACCCAAGGGGATTAAAAACGCGGTGTAATTTAAAAAAAGCAACTTTAAATTTAATCAATGGGCTTTTTAAAAAAAAAAAAAAGTTTGTTTTTAATAAATTTTTTTTTAAAAAAGGGGAAAAAAATTTTTTTATATTAAAAATTAAAAAAACCTTTTTAATAAAAAAAAAAAGTTTTCCCTTTTTCACAAAAAGTGATGTACAGATAGGATCCCTTTTTTTTAAAAAGCGGGGCTAAATACCCGGGAAAAGGGGGCCCCAAATAAATAAAAAATTTTTTCTTTTCTTTAAAATTGGGGGCTTAAAAAAAGCCAAAAACACGTCATAAACATTTTTAAAAAAAGTGGTGGTTTTCCCGGGGGGGGCGATTTGGGGTTTATTCCCCCCCCCCCCCCGGGAAAAAAAAAATACGAAAAATTTTAAAAAAAATTTTTTTTATTTAATTTTGTAAAGAATGACGTTTCCCTTTCCCTTCCCAAAAACCCCCTTTAAAACCTAAAAATCCAAAAAGATTTGGGAAAAAATTCTTGAAAAGGAAATTTTTCAAATTTAAAACACCCAAAATTTTCTCTAAATTTCCTGGTTTGGTGATTTTCCCCCGCAACTTTAGTGGAAAAAATTTTATGTGAGGGAAACATTTCTTTTTTTGCGAAAAAAAATTTGGAAAATTTTTTTTTTCAAATTAAAAAAATTTTAGTTTTGCCTGGAAACTGTAATTTTTTTTGCAAAAACTGGGGTGAAAAATTTTTTTTCCCTTTTGGTTTTCCCCTGAAAATTTTTTTAAAAATTGCCCTGTGCAGTAAAAAACGGTTTAAACCCTTTTTGGCCCGGTTTCCATTGAGGAAAATTTTTTTAAATTTTCGGTGTTTTTGCCCCCCGATTTTAAGAAGTTTTTCTGTTTTTCCCTTTAAAGCCGTATCAATTTTTTTAGCCCAGTATTTTTTAAAAACCCAAAATTTTTTGGGAAACCCCAAATGCAAGGAAAACAAAGTAATGTACCAAGCTAGTCCCGGGAAGTTTACTAGAAGGGGAGATGTAAAAGATTCGTCAAATTAAAGAACAAAAGTCTGCCGCAAAAGTAAAGAAAAAAGAACCATTTGGGACCTGGGTTTTTTTAAATAATGACAAAGACTAGGGGGCCTTGTGCCAAAGCCTGATAGGGTTTTCGGAAAAATTTGATAGAGAGAAAATTAATTTTGCTACTTTATCAAGCAATAAAGCAACGTAGGACTTGAAAAGAGGGACACTTCTCTAAAGAAATATGGTTGATTAAGAAGACGCAAAGCTGCTCACGCCTTAACTTTGACCGTTTTCGAAGATTCCTCCACATTTTGTAAAAGGCTGTTCAAGGAATGCTCTATGATTTTTTGACACAGATGCAAGCTGTACCCCGGGAGGATATAGAAGAATGGGTTTTTGCTCTTGAAAAAAAATGAATATTAAGTTTAGCCCTTTTTTGACCGGAAAATTTTCTTACTTGGGAGCAACTCCCCATGGCTAATGGGTTTTGCACCATTATTGAAGTGAAAATGTCCCCCCTCAGCAAGGAAAATGAACCCAAAAAAGCTGTTTTTAAAAAAAAAGTTTACTTTTTGAAACAAAGCAAGGACAAAAGAAAATTACTGCATTAACAAAAACACACTACTATCAAGGAAAGGCCAAATTTACTGACCAGGGGAAGTTTTTTGCCTCTTTTTTTTTTATGGAAAAATGTGGTAAAAAGGTCGAGAAGGGTTTTTAGAGACATGCATTTTTTGGGTACCACATGGAGAAAAAAAATGACCCGTTCATCTAGATTGTCTCCTGCCAAGCTTTTAGTCCAAAACGGGAGACGATCCATGCGATTTGAAATCCACCTTACTAACAAAGGCATTAAAAAAAAACAAAAGGGACAATGTAAGGCAATGCCCTTGAAGAATTTCCAAAATTTAAAAACCTAAAGTGGGGGAAACTTTAGTTATTAGGCTTCCAAACGCAAATATAGAGCTAAACTCCCCATACCTTTAATTTTTACTTGTTTTTTTAATTGTTTTGTGATTTTTTCTAAAAAAAAAAATATATAATCTCAAAATTTTGAATAGTTTTTAAAAATTAAATTGTCGACTGTGTTTGTTGAAAAGTTACCAAACCAAATGTCTTGATTCATGGTGATTGTGATCGTTTTTTTAAAAGTTCTATATAAGGGGGTTAAATAAATTTTCTATTTGCCTTCCCATAAATTTTAAAAAAACAATTTTTTTAACTAATTAATAAAATAATCACAACATTTCTAATGGTCAAATCGGGTAAATGATTTTTTCGGGGCGTATATTGACATTTCGAAAAAATTTTATCCAAAATGTTTTAAATTTCATATAATAACTAAAGAAAAAGGAAAAGTTGAATATATTAATGCAATGGGGTTAATTCATTTTTTATAAAATTACTGTGAATGTATAGAAACGCCAAAAGTAAAAGAATTTACCTAATTTTTTTTTAAAAACCTACCACTTGGGGGAAATATGAAACATCAACGGGATTTTTCTACATCTACCGTTTTATTTTATAAAACATATAAGTTAGCGAATATATTTTAAAACAAACCAAAACTAATCAAACCTTTTCTTGCTTTTTTAACATCAACCCGTCTGATGGTAATTTTATAAAACACCGGTTATTATAAAATTTTCGCGATTGAAATAGGTTTTTGGAATTCACCCAAATTAAAAATACAAAAGTAGCAACGATGATAAACTTGATTTTCTGAGCGTTTTATCACTCAGTACACAAACCCGCTGTTAATTTTATTTTCAAAATAAGGAAGATAAACTTGTTGTTAAAAATTAGGTAAAATCTAGAAATTTGGAAAATAAATAAACCTTAAAAACACACCTATACAACAACATTTTTTACCTACTTATTAAAAAAAATTACGGACGACGGTGCCCGCACAGTCTTTCTCCATCTCTATATTAAAATGGACGATTACTAAAACTTGAAATTGTAACGAAAAAAATAGATTCCCATATTTTTACAGAAACACTCCACCAAAGGTCATAAAAAAATAATATCACTGCTACTATTTAATTCCTACTCCAGGGAAAAAGATTATTAGAACACTTGCAGAAATTTAAAAAGGGGGCCCTCTTTGCCCCAAAGAGCATAATAAATTTCATATTTAAAAAGATCTCCAAAATTTTTGTTTTTTATATTTCTTATATCTCAAAACTATTGGTTTTTGAAAAATTGTTTCAAAAAAATTTTTTTTTTTTAACAGTACAAAAAAAAAAGTTCTAAGTATTTTCGTATCTCAATAGTAGCGGGGAAAAAGATCAAAAATTTGGGAAAAAACCCCTTTTGTAAAGAAACCCTTAAAGTCATTTTCAAGGAAAATGGAAAATTGCCATTTTTTTGTAATATTAAACAATACGTAAATAAAAAAATAAACAAAAATTTGGTTTCACTAAATATTTAAAATAAAATAAAAAATATGTTTTGTAAAAAATTTTCAAAACAATTAGGATTTTAAAATTTTATTTTTTTATATTTTATCTTAGAAAAAAATTATTTCAATAAATTTTTTTTGTGTAAGTGAACTTTTCTAACACTATGCAAAAATAATATAAACTCCCAGGCCAAAACCAAATACACTTTAAATTTACTTTAACCATTAGAAAAAAACTCTGTAGTCCGAGATTCCGGATAATCTTCAGGGGGGGCCCTTTATTGGGATTCCTTTACCCATTTTTGATTTGCCCCAAAAAAAATGCCCCATTAAACTTGGCAAACAATTACATTTCAAAGTTCGACATATTTAGATAAAAATTAAAAGTTAGGGAAACCAAAAAAAATTTCTTTTAGAATTAATTTTTTATTTCTGCACTAAGCTTTTCCCAACTACAAACTTTTTAGCTAGTTTTTGTCGCAAATTTTTCTTACCGGGAAATTTTTAAAAATTCCCCGTTTTTTTCCTAGACGTGTCCCCAAAGGGCACAGTAGGGCCCCCCTTTTGTTTTTTCAATTTTGTTCAATGAGGGGAGGCACGCAAAAGCACACACACACACACTGTAAGAAATCATTGCTTCGTGTGAGAAGATGCATAATTCTTATTTCAATTTTAAAAAAAGCTCTAAATAATTCCCGATCTTTAATTTGATCGCTCTTAAAAAAAAATAAAGATAGGAAAAAAAAAAACCCGGAATGGACTCTTAATACTTCCATAAAAAAAAGCTAATTTAAATAATCTTATAAAAAATTTGGGTCATGGGGGTGGGAACGACTTTAAGGGGGGGGACTGCCCCTGGGGGCGAATTACCCCCAGGAAAGAGTTTCTCCTCCTAGATCATTTCACACACTTCGACAGTTAAAAATATTAAAAAAAAGATTCCTTAAATAGAACTCAAAAAGATTTTATGTCATTAATTTTAAAAAAATTAACTGGAGAAGACCACACCCTATAGCCTAGAAAAATTTAAAAAGAAAAAAAAAAATCAGTTTTAGAAGCCTCTTTAAGGTAGGTAAGAAGGGGTAGCAAAATGTTTTTAAGTTTTTATAGAATTTAAAGTTTTTTGGGCCAAAAAAAAATCAAAAATTCCCAGTACAAAATAGAGTTTTGTTTTCGCACATCTAAACGCGATCTTTAATATTTAAGATGTCCTGGAATTTTGTCAAACTTTTTAAAATAAGAGAAAAAGTTTTGACAAAAATTTCCCGACACTCTTGACAGTATTCAAGAACTGTTGATATTAGCATGTGCAGAAAATAAACCTATGTTCTACTGGGAAATATTTGATTTATTTTGGCCAAAAACTTTCAATTCTATAAAAACTGTAAAATTTCTCGGCACCCTTCTGCCTCCTTAAAAAGCTCTGGGCATCTAAATAAAAAAATCGGGCAAGGGGCCCTCAAAATAAGTTTTTTTGTTGTAATTTTTTAAGAAATTTCTTGCTATAAATACTACTAATGGGTTTTTAAAACCCTTTAATTTTTAAAATTGGGCCCTGGAAGATTACTTCAACATCTGTTAAGGCATCTACTTAATTTCGGGAATTAATATAAAAAAAATTTTTTAGATAAGGGCTTTGAAAAAGCTACATAGTAAATGAAATCAGCTTTGACAAGTACAATCCGCTCTTGAACGTCTATCCCTTAGACATTTTGATATCATTTAAAACAAATTTATTTTAACTCACTTAAAAAAAACATGGGGGGTTTTAACTAAACTGATATGCATGACAGAATCGCAAAAAAAAAAAAACCATCCACTAACCTTATTCATCGTGAGGCTGGTTTTTAAGTTGAGAAAAAGGAATGTTACAACAGAAAAAATATATACGAAAACATTAAAATTATCAAATAAATAATTTTTTTGAGTAAAAAAAACATGATATGATTACGAAAAAACATTCTAAAACTCTTTCCAAAACAACCAAAAAATGCTTTGGTTTTCCCCAGGCTAAACTTTAAGGCATCGCCTTGAAATAAACTGGATGCCGCAACCAGAACTTTTGGGGTTCGCATTTGGGGGTTGTACGAGGGGTTTTCAAAAAACCTTTTTCACTCTCCCTTCACGCAAAAGTAGCCACTTCCCTAAATTAACCATTCCTACCCTAACTATTTTGCACATTAATCCACCCTGTTTTCCCCAAAAGGGGGGTAAGGTGTGATGAAAAAAATAAAAAAAACAAACAAACCCCAAACAGAAGAGATTCCACAAAAAAAAAGAACACAACACAACCTAATAGCTAAAAAAGAATTTCCTTTGCTTTTTCAAGAAAAACCTACATCAGTTTTTACTTCCACTGTTTTCAGTATGTAATTCAATGGGGCTCACAACGGGCCCATCGTAAGTTTTTTTTTTGCGATATCAGCAATCTTTTTCACTAAATTTTAAAACTTTTTAAAGAGTAAGGTGAGAAGGGTTTAAAGGAAAGGTGCACTAGCAATTTTAATAAAATATGGGAAAAAATTTATTTTATAAAAAACGACCACAGTATTTTTTTTTTTGAAATTTTTTACGTACATTTTTTTGAACACATGATTTTTTACAAACTAAACTAAGTCTAGAGCAAAAACATCACCCCGTTTCCAGCCGATAAAACTAACCATGAATTTTCAATCATGCCCGGATTTGAACCCTGATCCCCGGTCAAGGCCACCCCGCTTACCTACCCGGGTGTTTAAAGTGTACAACTTCCTAAAAAAATTGACTGAAAAAATTTAAAACTTTTAAATTGATTACCAAGAATACAAATGAATAAACTTGAAGACTGTTCCGTTTTTAAAAAAAGCGTTATCCTTTTAATAAAAAACTAGTCATGGAAAATATTTTAAAAAATTTAACATTGTCTACCTTTTAATTAGGAAACTAAAAAATTTTTTTTGCATTTTATGAATTAAAATTGAATACACTTTGACATGTATATAAATTAAATGTTGGACAGATGTGTGGGTGTCCCAGTCTAGGTACAGTTTTCAACGTTCCTACCAATTCAACTGTCTAAAATCACTCGAATCATGCGGGCTGAGTCGTGACATATGCTCTCCCCCTTTAAAAGCCAAACGTGTCAAGGGGAAAGGGGGCCCTTCAACCAATATAATATTTATTTTTATAATTTAAATTTTAAAAGATTTTTGTAATCTAACATAATTTAACCCTTTTTAACTCAAAATTATTTAAAAAAATCATTAGTCACTGTTTCATGTTTTTCTAAAAAATTTTTTAAAGGTTTTTACAATTTTTTAAATTTTTTTTTTTTTTACTTCGGTAAAAAAATGCAATTTCAGACTTTAAAAGGGTTTTTTACATTTCACAACGCCATAAAATTTTGGTTTTTCCCCCACATTGAAACAAAACTTTTGGGCGTTAAATAGATGGGCATCGTTACAAAAGGGGGGGATAGGGGCCTAAAAAGTTCTAACATTTCATCAAAAATAAAATCTAATCTTTTTTTTTCAGGTTAATTAACTTTTACAAGATGGGTTTGTGAATGGGATAAAATAAGTTTTTTTTTTTGAAAAAAGATATGTCGTTTATGAACTACAAAATGGCAACTTTTCTTAGGTGGGAGAAAAAGGCCACGCTTTGGGCCGGGGACCTTTGGTTAAACAAAAAACAACCATCAGCGCCTGTAAGAACCCAAAGAGCAAAAGAAGATACAATCCGTTTTACTATTCCCTTTCTTTCTTTAACTGCTGTCCCCCCAAGATATTACAATCCCTTTTGTGTGCCGAGAGTGTTGTCTCTTGAAGAAAAATGACAGAGTAAAAAAGACAGCGATTTTCAGTTACCGAGTTTTCCTCTCTATCGGGTGACTTTTCCTGACGTATTCATCTAAGCTCCCCCTCCCTCGCACCCCCCGGGCTGCGCACTTCAGACCCGGATTAGCTTTCAAAAATTTAAAAAAAATCTTAAGGGTTGGAAAAAGGTAAATTTTTTTGCAGTTTTTAAGTAAAAAATTTTTAGGGCAAAAAAGAAAATATTGTTCCTAGCAACGTTTGATTTAAATTTTTTTTACTAATCCGAACCAGGGGGGCCTGGCACTCCCCACATTCACAAGTTTGATTAATACGTCTGTTAAGGGGAAAGGAAGGGTTTTTTTACAGAAAATCTGTGTCAGGGCCGAGGGGTTGAACCCCGGACCCC
>JBCFYV010004516.1:0-19717 GCA_039000515.1 Timema cristinae
TTTTTGTGCATAAAAATTTTAAACCCTTTTGTTTTTTTGATGAAATAGGTATTTTCATAAAAGCAAGTGAAGTTGGGATCAATGTTTGTAAAAATTTTTATATTTTAAATTTTGAGGATTTGGTTAAGCAAATTGTTTTTTTTGTAAAATTTTTCAATGAGAAAAAAACCGATTATTAAAAATTTTTTTGGGATTAATAAATAACCTAAATTTTTTTTTTAAAAACAGCGTCCCTTCCCGTAATTTGAAAATCCCTTGAATTGAATTTTTCCCCCCGGGTCCCTAGATAAATGCGTTTGTTTTTGATGCGAGATTAGGGGGGAAAAAGGGTTTTTAAATCTGGGCTGGGAAATGAACGGTGGGGTTTTTTTTCCACTCCCCCTTTTTACGCAAATGAGGGTTCACTTCCTCAAATTCAACCCCCCCTTTCCTAATCCTTAGCGTAATTAGTAGGGGGAGTTTTTCAAATCTCGGTTAGGATGAACGGAGGGGGGTTTTCAACTTTCCCCTCTAAAAAATGCGGTTCATTCCTCAAATTTCCCAAACCCCCCCTTTTTCCCAAAATTGAAACTCTATATTTTAAACTCCTCATGCACAAAGGGTGATAATTTGTTATAAATAGTCCATTTTTCCCCCTTTTTAATACCACAACGGGTTTTTTAAATGGTTTTTTCCGAATTTTTTTTGTGCATGCTAACTTCCCCCATTTGTTTCGATACCCTATAGCAAAATTTTAAAAATAAAAGACAAGTGAAGCTTATGAAAAATTTTTGAAAAATTTTTTTTTTAAAAATTTGGGGGGTTTTTTGGGGTTTAAAAAATTAAAGGGGGTTTTACACACAAACATACAATAAAACTACACACAAAAACAAACCACAAAAAACAAACAACCACACACCCCCCCAAAAAGACATTAGCGTCAATGTTTTTATCATGGGCTTAAATGATCCGCAACTGTTTTTCCCCTTTTTGTTTTTTTTTTTAAAAGCCGTCTCAGAGCCGTCGGGGAAATTCTAGAGAAGCTGGCAGAAATGAAGGGATAATGTAAGAGTGGGGCCCCGCTTAGTGCTACCACACAGAAAAAAGAAAAAGTCACCCCCCCCAAAAAAAACGAGCTCGTTGTAAACTCCTATCATCGTATCTGGGGAAAAACTAACGGGAATAGGGTATATCTCTCAAAAAAATTTTAAGCTTAATAAACTTTTTTTAAATTTTAAAAACCGAAACATGTACCCCCTTTTTAGTAAAGGGGAAAGGTATATATGCTTAATAGAAAATCCCGGCCGATTAAGACCTCGACCCGTATGTTTTTGGGACATGATGATATAGACACACAGCCCCCAAAAAGACTTAAACCCCCTTTCCCACAAAAATTAGGGGGGGAAAATTTACACGTTTTTTTTCCTGGACCCGGGGACATTTTATAAAACTTATTGAAAAAGAAAACCCCCGGGGACGCATAAAGACGATCTTCAAAAAGGGAATGGGCATAAGGTCCGTACATTTCTCGTTGCATGCGGGGTTTTTTCGTAAAGACGTGAAAAAATCAATCGAAAGGGCCGATAAAGGTAAATTGAGCCCTCATCGTTATTTTTGGGTTTTTAAAAACCGGGGAAAATTTTGAAAAAGGTTTTAAAAACCCCTTTACTTTTATATGATATTTTTCCCTGAAAAATTTGGAGGAGATATATAAAAATAAGGGTGATCCCCACTCCTTGTCTTTTTGGGGGGGCTTTTTTAAAAAGGGACTGGGGATGGATTAGGGACGGCACGTTGGAAATGAATAAATTTCTCGAAAAACTCTTTTTTCTCGATCGGGGTCGTTTTTCAAACCCCAAAAAATTTAAATACCCAGACGTAAGCTGAAAAAATTACAATTTAAAAAAGGGGATTTGTTTCCCCCGTATCCGTATTGGCGTGCCCCCTTTGAACCGGGGGGGGGGCTCAGCTTTATGTCTACCTAATTTTCGAGATGTGAAAAATCTGAGGTCCCGCTCCCCTTCGGAAAAGGATATATCGAACGTTTTAAAAAAGGTTAACGTATATCCGTTAATGTGTACACTGCAAAAACCAAGGGAGTGAAATTTATATTGCATGCAGAAAACTCTAAAACACTAGTGATCTTTTTCCCGCCGCACGAAAAAGAGCGTACAAACAAAGTTCATTTATTCATGATAAGAGTGCATGAACGGAAACTTACATTTCAGCGCGTCAAAAATCTGTTCGGTTAATAAACCCTCATTTTTTTTAAAGTCAAGCGGGGGGTAGGGACTTTTGCGAGCGATATCGAAACCCCTTTTTTACTGAAAAAAAACTTGCAAACAAAAAGATACGTGTAAAAAATTTTTGGGGCGGAAGGAGTACTTTCCCCCAAGGAGAGAATAAATTCCCCCAGCGTTCTCAAAATAAAAGCGAAGAAAACAGGATTTAAAGTTTCCCCCCGACTTTGGGACTTACTCGTGCCGATAGGACGTTACCCGGGGCACAAAAATTTTCTTATAAGAAATGTACAGCGCTGTAGCGTATTTTGTGGGGATTAAAACCCAATTTTAATTTTGATGATAATCTCTCAGATACGACACTTCACAAAAAAATATTGTACAGATTAAATTTTTTGGGCTCTCGTAGTACGGAAAAACGCGTACTAGATTGTTATAGTACCGTCGTTTTCCCATGAACCCCCTAACACCTGCTAAAAAAGTGCTATAAAGGGGGGCCCCCCTTTCTATAAAGCGAAAAACCCTACGGTTTTGGGTTTATATCCGTGTTAAAGGGTCTTTTTCCCCTTAAAGGACTTTTTCGGGGGAGCAGTCACGCGGCTGTAATATTAATTAAAAGAACCCTTCAAATGAGGGGTTTGGGAAACTTAACGCGCGTTGTACAAAATTTTTTTTCCCTTTTTGAATCACTTTTCGAGTAGAAAAAATGAAACCCTTTCCCCGGGATGCGTTTTTGTCAATGGGGGAAAAATAAAGGGTTTTTGGAGAGACAGGGGAAAAATTTTTTAAATAATCCAAGTATATTTGCCCCGGGGTTTTGGGGGTCACGTTTTTAAAAATTTTAGATGTTTTAGCTTTCTATGTCCCCCCTAGAGAAATGGTTCTTACTTCGAACCCGAGCAACTTAAAATCACTCTAAGTGTCATCCGTTTTAAGTTCAAATAGTCATCGAAAAGGGGGTGTTCCCCATGACTATATAGAATTTTTTTTGAGCGACGAACGGGGGCACAGTTCCGAGCAAAGATAAATTTTACAAAACCCCCCCTCACCCTAGTCTACCCCCTCAAAGGGAAACTATGTCACCCCCGCAGGTTTTGGGGACCCTTTTTAAAGTAAGAATCTTTGGGCTACTCAAACCCTTTTTCCCGTTAGGGGCGAAAAATTACTGGCTGAGTCTTTGGAAATTTTTTTTTCTTTGTATGAAGACGTATAGAATGCCCCCCAGGGGCTCTTACAGCCCCAGTCCCCGCGTAAACCAAAACTTATTGAGAATAACCCAGGAGGGTTTTAATTATTAGACAGTGCATATACATCAATTCATTGAGGGGCTATTCGAGGGGGGGGATGTTTTTGTGGCTAATCTCATCTGTAGCGAAAATGGTTTTTTGGATCATTTTTCCCCTTCCCCAAACCCAAAATCTTACCTCTTTATTTAGACGTGAAGGACTCTAAATTTATTTAGTATGTTGAGCTGTTCCCTATGGGGGGGTTCAGGTGGCTTGAAGATGATGAAATTCCCCTTTTGGGGTGTGCTAAAAGTAGAGGAAAGATGCGGAGACGGGGTATATTTGCGGTGGATCTTGAATACCCCCAAGAGTAAAAGATGCTCTTTGTTTTTCCGTTCTTCCTAAAAAGGGGTTTTCCCCGTAGGGAAACCGAGAAAATTTTTAACGCTTTAGGGAAAGATAGGGGCGTCTTTTACTATCGTCTTTAAAAACCGTGGGATTAAATTTTTAATAAAAATTAATTGGTCACGCTATGCTCTATCGACGAAAACGATATATGTCCCGGTAAAAAACTTACCGGGTTTTATTTCTATAAGTGACAACCATCTACTTCATTCAAAGCGTCGATTAAGCTGGCCGTCATCTCTAAGTGCAAGTTTTTTGTGAAAATACAGTGCTTCTGTTATTCATGTCTAACTTTTTCCGGGACATTAAATTCTATCATGATTCAAATAGCAGGCATCTCTTCCTCCTAAGAACTTGTTGATACAACCCCATGTTCTTTGTGTAAGTGTAATGAATAATTAATGTCAATGAAATTTTAAAAAAAAAAACAAAAAACATACCTTTATCTAAAAAATTAGGTTCAAAAGAAAAAAAAATATCCTTTATCACTAGAAATGTTAGGCTTCTAAAAGACTTTTTAAAAAAATTTCTTTCTGAAATTTAACTGAAAAAAAAATTACTAATTTATTATCTGTTAAAACAATTGTATAATTAATTCATTAAAAAATTTTTTTTTTTCAGTTGGTATGTGTTTTTTGTTAATAAAAGTGAAAAAAATTTTAAAGTCAAAGTAATTCAAAAAAAAAAAACTTCTTTACGTTAAAAAATGTTAGTGCTTCAAAAGAAAGAAAAGAAATTCCCCTTTTTTTCCTAAAAAAAGTAGGCTTATAAAAATTGGGAAAAAAAATCATGTTCTGTAAAACAAAAAAAAAATATACAATTTGTTGTATCTTTTTTAAAAAAAAAGTATATCATTTATTCATTAAATGGGTTTTCCGTGTTACATTGAGTGTGTATGTGGTTGTTATTTTTTTCCCCCCCTTCCCTCCCCTCTTTAAAAATATTTATATTTTTCATTCTCATGTTTTAATAAAATTTAAAAACGGGATGGAAAACATTTTTTTATTTTAGGATGGAAGGGGTTTTGAATACGGTTAAGGGACAGAGAGTTTTACACCCCCATGCGCAAATGGTGCAAAATTTTTTTAAAATTCCCCCACTCCCTTTTTCCTTTAAAAATGCGAAAATTTGAATTAATAGTAAAACAAAGTGATAAAAGGGTGAAAAAAGTGAACAATTCTTCAAAAAAAAAGCACGTTGTTGATTCTAGGGGGAAAAAATTTTTTTTTCCTTTAACCTTAAAAAAAAAAAGCCATATTTTGGAATGGAAAGGGGACACTCTCGTCTGCACAAATGATGGTCATTTGTTATGAATAGTACCCTATAATAAAATTTTTAAAAAAACGGGATTGGAAAAACATTTTTTCCCTTTGACCTATAAATAATAAAAACCATGGGTACAGAGAGTATTCACACTCTCGTCATGCACAAATGATGGTACATAGTCCCCTACTCACCCTTAACCTAAATGCGTATACCTGGATAATAGAAAAAAAAAGAATTATATTCATAATTAAAATTAAAATACAGGATGGGGAAACATTTTTTTACCTTTAACCTAGTAAATAATAAAGCCGTTTTGGATGGAAACGGGTTCATGAGTATTTACAGTCTCATCTGCACAAATGATGGTACATAGTACCCTACCGTCCTTACCCTTTTAGCCTATTTAAATGAGTTATCCCGGGGGAAAACATTTTTTCCCCTTTAACCTAGTAAAATAATAAATCCATATTTGGAATGGTACGAGTAAGAGAGTATTCACACTCTCGTCATGCACAAAGATGGCACATAGTAACCTACTCCCCTTTTACCCTTAAATCGTATATCCTGGATTAATAGTAAAAAAAGGAATGTATATCTCATATTAAAATTTAAAATACAGGTGGGGAAACATTTTTTTACCTTTAACCTAAAAATAAAAAGCCGTTTTTGGGATGGTACGGGTACAGAGAGTATTCACACTCTCGTCATGCACAAATGATGGCACTAGTAACCTACTCACCCTTACCTTAAAGGGCGTAATCCTGGTTTAAATTAGTAAAAAAAGGAATGAATATCTCAATTAAAATTTAAAATACAGGATGGGGAAAACATTTTTTCCTTTAACCTAGTAAAAAATAAACCGTATTTGGATGGTACGGGTACAGAGAGTATTCACACTCTCGTCATGCAAAATGATGGCACATAGTAACCTACTCACCCTTACCCTTAAATGGTATATCCTGGATTAATATAAAAAAAGGAATGTATTCTCATAATTAAAATTTAAAATACAGGATGGGGAAACATTTTTTACCTTTAACCTAGTAAATAATAAACCCATATTTCGGAGGGGTACGGTTTAAGGGGATATTTTACACTCTCACCATGCACAAAGGATGGTAAATTTGTTATGAATTGCACCCTACCACCCTTACCCTTTTTACTTATTTATAAACGGTTTTTTTAGATGTAAAGAATACAAAAGAAAAAGTGATAATCGTTAATTCTTTTTTTTTTTAAAAAAAGGTTTGTTACATTTCTAAGAAAAGAATAAACTTATACAGTAATAATCGTTAAAAAGTTTGCCTTATTATTAGACTTAAAACAAAAGAAAAATAATAACGTTACATTATTAAACTTATACAAAGAATAACTATACAGTTAAACTAAAAAGTTTATCATTATTAGACTTAACATAAATAAATTAAATAACTTTTTAATAATTGCAAGTAAAAAAATTTAAAATTATACAAAGAAAAACTTACAGAAAATAATCGCTAAAAGTTTCCTTATTATTAGACTTATACAAAGAATAAATTAAATAATCTTTAATACATTGCAAGTAGCTGAGAAAAAGTTTTTTTAGATTGAAAAATTTTTTCCTAACTTTTAAAAATGCTCAATCAACTCGTCTCGCAGCTTTTTCTTCGTAGGCTCCTCGTTCGTTTCCTTAGAAAATTTTATTTCTTCTTTCCAAGCGAACGTTTAGAAGCGTCAGTAGTCTTCTTCTTCCGTTGACCGTGTCAACCCCGTCTTGACCGCAGAAGCATGATAATTATTGAAATCAATGTACTCTTTAACTCGTTTATCAAGACTATCATAAAGAAGCAAGGCTGGAATAACCGAATCGTATGGTTCCGCATCGCGCTCTTGGTCAATCGCAATGTTTTGTCCATCAAACTTTAAATTCTTTAAACCATTCCCCCGAGCAGTCGGACATTTTACAGGTACCGGACACTCGTTTTTTAAGCATACTCAGAGATTACATTTTTGTACTTGTCACTACAGCGTTGATGATCTCTGTAGCCGACTCATCTTCCCAGTTCCTTTAATATAATTGATACTCGTGATGTTATGAACTTCCCCCCCCCCCCTCACCGTACCTCCTGTTCGACCGGAGAGGTTGCCGATATTGGACAATGTTGTCTCATTTATGATGTCATCTTGCTAACGTCACTCTTGAAGGGGTTTTAGCGGCAACTCTACGTGTATGATTAGACAAAACCCCCTTGGTTTTTTACCGGATATTTTTCCTCCATCTCGAACGTTAACGACAATCACCATACTGTCCTTGAGGTATCTTCCTGTCGGCTAGCATCGAACACGACGATGGTGCGTGAGACTTGAAATAGAAAGGGTCAAGTAAAGGTAAAGAGGCGCTAGTTCCGTATACAAATCGGAAATTAGCGTAGTCTTCGTAAATTTCGAAAAAGGAAATTTGTCTAAAGTTAAGTTCATATCCTCATAAGGGTTTACATGATAGAATT
This sequence comes from Timema cristinae, assembly GCA_039000515.1. NCBI lineage: Eukaryota > Metazoa > Arthropoda > Insecta > Phasmatodea > Timematidae > Timema > Timema cristinae. The sequence continues at coordinate 7,603 of JBCFYV010004516.1, forward strand.
TAGATAGAGTTTAGCATTACTAAATTACAATGGTCGAAAATACTTCTAAACTGCAGCCGTTGTATTTTTCCGCCCACTGAAGAGCGAAAACAAACGTACGAGGTTTTTCCAGCAAAAATTGACGTTTTCACGGTCCAATCATGCTGATTAGAGGTAGTAGGTACGTTAGGGTTTCTCGTACAAACCCCCCAAAAAAAATAGGTTTGCTCGATGATCCCCCGCTATTGATAAATTTAAGAGGTTGAGACGTTGATATCGTCCGTTTTTTATGGGGTACAACAAGATATTTTATTAAAATTTGATCTAGGGGGTCCCCTCCACGGCAGGGGGGGGGCTCTTTGTAAAGCGTTTTGTCACCACGAACGAACTAGCACCATCTCTTGTTTCCGTTGATCAGTATTCGGGAATAGTCTTCAACGAATCCTAGTATGAACGAAAGGATGCATACGTCAAAGATCCCTGTTTCAGCGTGCACGTGAACTCCTTCAAACCTCCAATCGGCGTTTAAAGATGAGTCTGCCAACCATTCTTATAGAAGATAGTTTTTAAGCTAATCGAAATAACCTACATCTCCGATTGATCAATCTCTCCCCCCGTTGACTCATAGGCGATTCTGAGAATAAAATGCATTATTCCGTTATTAACAATCCTCGAAGTACTTCCAGGTTTTCCTGTATTCAAAAGTAGTCGCCCTTTATATGTGCAGAGAACGGGGGGGTAGCGTGCATAACCCTTCTTTTTGGGAGTAATACCCCAAAACTCGTTCCCGTTAGCTAAGGGGCCGGGAATATACGAGGCGTATGAATGATACTGGAAACTAGTCAAGGCCGTATCGAAAGCGGCAGACTCCCCAATGTTCAGAAAATCCACGGCGTCATCCATTATTTTCGTAACGAGTAACCTAGACGTCTTTAAAATAGAGTTAATTTGCGGGTTAACACTTTCACTGCCTCTAATGTTTCGAGGAAGACTTCGCCCCCCTCGTTTTATCTAGTACAATCCCATCTCCACGACTCTTTTTCAGATTAGACGTACGATATCGCTCCCTCTAAAGTTGATGATATCTCCTCGTTCGTCGAAAGTCGTACCGCGATAGACTCTATTACCGCTTCGTTCCGGAAGGTAAATGATATTGTTTAGGCGCTTCCACATCTTAAGCCCGGCGGGGACGGTCATGAGAACTCGTGCAAAATAGACTCGGTTCTCCGTTGACGAAGCCCCGCTAGCGAACTACATCAAACGGGGATCACATTCACGTGAAGAATATTCACGTTTTGGTAGATATGGCGCTTCCCTGCAGGGAGTAAGACCGAGTCGAATCCTAGCAAGGATGCAAACGTGCCAGTCGGGTAAAGTCGATAGGTTTATTGCAAGTGATATAGCTCTTTAAAGGGGCAGGTCCCCATTATCGAGAGCTTTAGTTCTCGGGACTTCTGTTCGCAAGAATCGATCCAGCGCCTCAATTTCATAGGTGCCCGGAGGGACGGTATACTCTTTCCGTCGCAATAAAATTTATTTTACGTTCGTCGATGTTCGGTTGGAATTGAACGTGGCCAGATTGATCAGCCCGATGACCATTCTTCTTCACGATTCTCTTCTCCGAGCAGAATAGGGGGAAGTAGTTCTCTTCAGATTCGAACTCTGCCCCGTCTGTAAGCGTAAATAGAAAATTTTAAACTAATATCGAACGTCAAACGCGAGTATTTAAGGAAACTAAACAAAGATGACCGCAAAAAACGGTCCCCGACTCTTGATACCGAGTATGATTATGGTGATAGGTATTCCTCGAGATACGAACAAGTTCGAGCGCGGTCTTAGATCACCAAAAACTATCGAAATAAACCGCCCACCCCCCGTTTTCTTTACGCCACCCAAGCGTACCCTAAACCGCTATCATTATCAAGATGAGATGGCGCTCTCTATCTTCCAAGGAGGACCTCTAGGTAAACATCTCCGCAAATACTCCCTAAAAAGGGGATTTTTAACTCGCCCGGCGTACTTGCGCAGATCCGTTTCAGTAAGGGCAAGTTCAGGAAACATTTTCTTTTCGGGGAAGGCCGTAGATACATCCCTTCCCAGGCGATAGCTTGAGCGTACGATTATTCCCCTGAGCCTCGTTCAATTGTTTCGTATTTGCCTTCGCACTTTGTACCCGCCTTCTATTCCCCGCGGCCCCTCCAGCGACCTCCAAGCGCTGCGATCAAAGGGAGTATAGGTAGAATTCCCCTCTTCTTCTTACGGCGTCTAGTAGTAGAGTTAGTAGCTCGCCGTTGACGACATTGAGTTTTCTTTTTCTTCTTTTTGACCGGGAACCCATCTTTTACTTTACTTTCATCGCGTTGGTGACCGCCCACCGGCGGCTTTCTGGCCCAAAATTCGAGTCAGGCGCGATAATCTTTTCCACATTTCTCATAAATTCACATCTGCATATGATGCCTGCAAGATCTTTCACTTGGAGTAGGCATATCGTGTTCTTACAGTATGATCTAACTCGTTTATTTCCGGATCACCTCGTTCCAATCGTTTTTCCAACTTTGTCCCCGGTCCGCAGTAAATGGTACCAGGTATTAAAGCGCTTCAAACGTAATTATTGATTATCTTTTTCCAAAAATCCTCCCCCTCTTCTTCGTCTCATGACACGTACTGAAATTTTATTAATAGGTGCGCGCATTATATAAGATGAAGTAGTCAACATGCGGCCGAGAACAACGGATTATTTAACTGTACACAACAACGATCACATGAGGACGGAGCTTTACCTCAGAGACACGGTACTTGTTACCCGATATATCCGCTGCATCATCTGCTACCTTCGAATTGCGGTAAAAACCCAAAGCCATGATAATTTTGTTGGGGAAACCTAACATCTACGCTTCAAGAATTGTCGTTTACTCTAAACGTTGTAACAGCCTAAGTATCAACGTTTATCAAAGGTTCTCTCGCTCGTCAAAGGTAATGGGCTATTTCCCGTATTTGACAACGCGGAAATTATCCTTCCGTCCGAGGCCAAACCCGATCTGTATTCATTTTCGACGACGACGCTTGCGATAAACGTTTAATATACAGGCTTATTTCAGTATAGGTAGACATAAGGCTATAACTGTTTCTATCTCTTTCAACGTATTCGCGCATTCCGAAAAAGATGTTTTAAAAGATAACGCAAATCTTCCCCATCCTACAGGGTGGACGATACGAATCTGAGAACGTCTACGACGATCACGTGAACACGGATATGACATTCCAAAAATTTAAGGAGGTGGGGCTCCTGTGTTGGAAAAAACACAAGTACGATTTTCTGGTGTTGAGTAAAGATCATGAATTGATAAAGGACATATCGCACGGGTTCGATACCTTTATCTTGCACGATTAACAAGAACGTATATTCAGTACACGGGAAACATCATGTCGTCCATAACAATTCGGTCATAGTCTCCACAAATATAGACTCTCGTCGAGACGGAAGGAAAACTGACTCTTAAAAATCTCAAGGCTATTACACCTAGATCGAAGAGGATGCAACGTGGAGATGCCCAGCGCATCTAAGGATGTCTGTAAACAAGTCTTACGTCGATAGGATGGAGCGAGACAAAAGTAACGAGCAGATAGTCCCCTCAACGCCGCCAAGGACGTCACAAAGGACAGGGAATCGTTGATCGAGGATTTGGAGAACGATCGAATAAAATACCCCCGACTTTGAGAAGAGTAGCCGTCAAGGGATGGAGGAGGTGCGAAACTTCTCATCATTATGAAGATCGCCCTCGACGAAAATAAAACGACGTTTGACGCTTTAGGTTCAAAGCTGCTAAGCCCGAGGAAATTTCGTGATACAACGAACCATTTACAACGATTTGATAGTGAGAGGTATACTATACGTAAAGAGGACGGATACCCAAAACGGTTTTTACGATGCAGGTGGCCTAGTTTTTCGAAACAAGGTATGCCCTTTATTACCTTTAGACCCCGTGCCTAAAGCTTACGTAGACTCTACGGGTAATCGATTTCATCTACATCTACTTTGATTCGAAACCTATGGGGAAGGATGCAGACATTTCGAATTGACTCTAACGGGTGAGCGCGGTTATAAGTTCAAGAGGGTTGGGGCATCGTTTCAACGATGGTCATGAACTTGAAAGATATTTTTGCTTGTTGAATCTTAAAATTATCGACGATCCACCTTTCGAGGTGTCCAAAGATGACTCTATATTTCATGATAGAAAAACGCCAAACGACGTCTCAGATTTTACACGCGAATTAGGTTTTATTTTACGTTTAGATATAAATGAACCGTTTCTTCGCGGTAAGAGACATTCAACCTTTAAAAATCTGTGACGAAGGTCACGGAGGATATCATAAAAGCGAGTAAGATTATTAAAACAAATATAAGCAACTACGTGATGCCCGACACGAGTCTGAGCACGTCGCGAATGAAACGTTCAAACCTATCACGGATCCTCAAAACAAGATGGGAAGGCGCTCGCCCGAACCCAACCTGAGGAGACGGAAAGCTTCCACCTAAATTGCAAAAAACCATCTATTGATACTTATCTTTATTCATCTCACGCGCATTCCGATAAGACCTACGAGTCCGTCATGAAGGTGACTCTACCAACTCGGAGATACCCGTATCGTATTCAACGGGAGAGACGGTACAAAAAACCCTTAACAATAAGCGGTACCGTATACTCGCGGGCTATTAGAATTACTCTTCAAAGAGCACCCGTTCATTATACTAAGGACGATCTGAAAGTATACAAGCCTATGCCCCGAAGAAACAAACGGGCTCGGTTAGAAACGAGCTTACGCTCGTATCAAGATGCGGGCGGGATCAAAGTATTCGTTAATCATTAAACCTATGTTTGAGGAGGATCTTGAGGCTAGGGTTTATACAAGATGGAGACATGGAGAGAGGTCATTATACCTATTGGGATATCCTAAACGAATTGGTCGATCGATTACGACTCTTACACGCATCTACCGGGCCGGCATTCCCCTCACGAAACGAGATCGTTTCTATCATTGAGGAATTACGCGAGGCCCGGGAAACATCTTATAAAGCGTTCATCTCATTAAATTTATCACAATCATGTCCTCCGCAAGTGGGAGATTGCGCGCGAACTTTATCGCCTGCAAGACGACGATTTCCTCGAAGATATTTAGCGTACGAGGCTTGAAACGACCATTCAGCCAATCTGGTGAGATGATACCCTACTCAGGATCGAAAAGGGGTTCAAGTCCCTTCTCACCGTCATACGGTATTCAAGAGGTTTTGGGGTGCACCTGTCAAGACTAAAACGGGTAAGAATGTCAGCGCCACAATAGCTCTCCTCCTCACAAGGTGCCGACAAAGGTTTACCTCCCGTACTTTTCATCTCCAAACGGGAAATGAAGAGTTTTACAACGTGGAATTAAAACGCTCATGAAGAAAAGAGGTCAATCATTATTCCACATACAGCAACGTCAAGCTAGCGTCGTGGAACGATTTAATCGTACTCTCAAGAACATGATTGGAGGAGGTTCACGACTAAAGGATCCTATCGATGGATCGAATGATCGATTCCTTACTGAACGAATACAACCGCACGGTACACTCGACCATAAAGATGAGCCTATAACGTCAAGGACATAACTTTTAACTACCTCTATAAACGACTCAAGATCTCGGATTCCCCGCCGAACATTTTTTTAAAAATGGGTGAAAAGTTCGTAATCACCCAAATATAAGGACGTTTTCGAAAAGGGTTTAAAACCGCGAACTGGTCGCCCGAAAATGTTTAAAATACTAACGTCGTCGAGACTAATCCCAGGACTTCCTACTCAAGATATGAAAGGGGAATCCTATCAGGGAGGTTTCTACGGTAATGGCTTAGAAAGACTTCGTATCCCTTTTTACCTTGTAGAGAAATATCAGACTTCTGGAAATAGAGTATAAGTCAAATGGTTGGGGTTCGACTCTCACACAATTCTGGATCGATGCGAAGGATATAGTCTTGAAGGGGGGTGAGGCAGGGGCGTTCCCCTCCATCCCGAGCGTATAAAGCGGGCCACGAGGTTGGGAGACTCTCATTCGCATGTTTAGGCAGTTGGGTTACCGTCTGGAGGACATGAGCGATATTAAGATCTCGAACGTGGGTTTTTAAAAATACCACATCGCGAGGGCCCGACAAAGGTTACAGAAGTGCTGCGATTCTTCCGTGCACTGGCTCGGATGCCATAATCCCGGAATGTGGGAATCAGTCAGTCCTCGAACGCTGTTTTTTACCGCTTGCCTCGCCCTCCCAATCTCAAGGAAGGGGACGGCCGCAAATTCTCCAGGAGAATCCCGAATGTGGGAATCGAGTCATCCGTCGAACGTGTTGTACAGCTTGCCCCGGGGACAGCCGCAAATTCTCCAGGAGGGAAAACGCTTTGTGCGCCAGTTGGATCAATCGAGCGCGAGGAACTCGATCGGGTCAAGTGCATCTCCGAACTTGAAAAGTATCGAACTACAACGCCCCGTCGTCTAGAAGGGGATGAAGAGGTCAGCGAGGAGGAGGACGAACCAAAACATCATAACGCTAGACTTTTGGGGAGAGTGGCATCCCCGGGGCAAAAATTTTGGGGTTGAGGTACAGGAGTCGCTTTAACGCTTCACAGAGAGGACTGATATATCTAGGTGAAGGCGAGTACGAACTGTTTAAGTGGTGAAGCGTTCGGGGCGTGCGCGTTCTTATGACGTTGACTTTGTTTACCAAAACTTTATGAAAAGACTTTAAGAAAGAGATTTTTTATGCATCGAGTGAAAGACCTAAATTTTTTGAAGAGAGAAAGAAATTTAAATTTGTGTATGTGTGTATTATCATCATAATCTTAAGAAATATACTCCTAAATAAAAAATTTGTACTATTTAATTTAAAGTCCATGATCCTAATACATAGAAATAAAAGAGTATCCATTTAAGGCTATTTTCTGATAAAAAATTGTCTTTATAATAAGGGGATATGTATGTTTCATTCAGAGCAAAAAATCATTTATAATAAGGAAGATATGTATGTTTCCACCTGCTCGAAAAAAAAACTGTCGAGGGAGGGGGGAGCTATAACAAAAAAAAGGCCAACCTCTCACTCTGAGAGAGAGAGAGAAGAAAAGAGCAGAGCGCCATCCAACATGCTTCTCGGGTATAAGGAGAGGGGGCACACTACACATACACAATACCCCTTTGTACCCTCATAACTTGATCCTTCCCTCACCATAAAAAAACCCCACCCAATCATACAACCCCATCCCCTCTTGCACCACCTCCCCTGTCGACTCACATGACCATCCCCCCTCATCATCATCTGCCTCACCCTCCTCCACCCCCCCACCCTACCCTGCCTCTGTCCTGAAGATCCTATGTGGGTATAAGGCCCATAAGCAAAACCCCACCCCACTTACTTGATTACGTCATATCCTTATAAATTCCTAGTTTATTCTTCTATAAATTAAAAATCTCAAATTGTAAAAACAATATTTGATTTGGGGCTAAACATTTAAATAAAAGTTTTAAAATTTTTATTTATGGGAAATTATCACAATTTTTTACCTTTTTTTGATTACATTTTGTCTTATATGTACTTATTTATAATAGTTTTATTTTCTCATGTGCAAGAGTTCCCCGCGACGCTTGAACTTTTTTCCACGAATTTGATAACTTGACGTTTTGAGGACCCCATAACCTCAATCCTGGCTAGGAACGCTATGATAAAATGACCCTAAAATTCAAAATCTGCCCTAAATTTGGGAAAAACCCACCTAAAAAAGGGATTTAGTATAGAGTCTCATATTAATTTCCATGGGGTTATATAAGAACAATTGAAATTTCAAAAATAATAATTTTTGAAAGTGGTTTGTAGAGGGTTTTAGTCGGGAGGGAAATAGTGTTTTTTCAGGGCCAATTAATTCAAAATATGGCCCAAGGGGGAAAACCACCAAAACAGGGTTTTTAGTTTTAGAGGGCTCGATAATTTCATTTGGTGATTGATAAATAAATTTCAAAAATAATTGTATTTGAAAATGCCCCTATAGGTTTTTGTAGGGTCGGAAATAGCGTTTTTCTGGGGCGATTAATTCAAAATCTGGCCCAATTGAGAATGTCACCTAAACAAGATTTAGTATTGAGTGTCTAGATCAACTTGTCATATGTGTTATTCAGCACAAGTTAAATTTTAAAAAAAAAAAATTTTTTTTAATTTAGCTTGTTTAGGAGTTTTGGCGAGATGGAAAAAGTCTTTTTCAGGGTCACTAATCAAAATCAGGCTCTAAGTGAGAGTACCCACTTATACGGGATTTATATAGAGTCTCTTGTTCAAATTTTAATATGTGTTAATCAGCACAAGTGAAATTTCACAAAATAATAATTTTTTTGAAATTATCTTATATAGGATTTTGGGGCGGAGTGAAAAAGTGTTTTTTATGGTCGATTAATTCAAACTGGCCCTAATTGGGATACCCCTTAAAGACGTGTTTTTAGTATAGAGTCCTAGATCAACTTGACAAAAAATGTTTATAACCATACCCAGTGAAATTAAAAAAAAAAAAAGAAATTAGCTTTATAGGCGTTTTTGGCGGTTGGAATAGTTTCTTTTCTTGGTTGATTAATTCAAATCTGGCCCTTAATCGGTGTACCCACCTAAAATGGGATTTTATATTGATTGTCTAGATCAACTTGTCATATGTGTTTTTTATCAGCACAAGTGAAATTTTTAAAAAAATAATCATTTAAATTTGGCTTTTATTTGAGTTTTGACGGGTCAGAAATAGCAGTTTTCATGGGCGATTAATTCAAAAACCTGGCCCTAATTAGGTAGCCACACATACAGTGATTTTACAGTCCCCTTTTTGATCAACTTTTAATACTTTATATCAGCAAATGAAATTTCAAAAAATATTTTTTAAATTAGCTTTTATAGGAGGGTTTTGGGGTGATGGAAATAGTTTTTCCCGGGTCGATTAATTCAAAATAAGGCCTTAATTGAGAGTAACCACATATACAGGGATTTAGTATAGATTCTCTCGATCAAATTTTCATATGAGTTATATCAGCACAAGTGAAATTTCACAAAATAATAATTTTTTGGAATGATATTTTATAGGAGTTTGGCGCTATGGAAATAGTGTTTTTCAGGGTCATTTAATTCAAAACTGGACCTAATTGGGATTATCTGCCTAAACAGGATTTAGTATAGAGTCTCTAGATCAACTTGTCATACGTGTTATATCAGCGCAAGTGAAATTTCACAAAATAATAATTTTTGAATTTAGCTTGTATAGGAGTTTTGGCGGGATGAAAATAGTGTTTTTCAAGGTCGATTAATTCAAAATCTAGCACTTATTGAGAGTACCCACCTAAACAGGGATTTAGTAAAGTTTCTCTTGATCAACTTGTCATATGTGTTATATCAGCACAACTGAAATTTAAAAAAATTTAATAATTTTTGAATTTACCTTAAAATAGGAGTTTTGACTGTTCGGAAAATATCGTATTTCAGGTCAATTAATTCAAAATCTGGCCCTTATTGGAATACCCAGCTAAACAGGGACTTATTACATGTGTTGTATTAGCACACGTGCAATTTAAAAAAATTAAATTTTTTACATGCCCCAAAACAGGTGAATAAGAAATATTTTTTAAAGTATACAATCCTAAGATCAACCGATCAATGTGTCATAAGAGTAAAAATTAAGTTTAAAAATTAAACTAATGTTTGTGTGTGCTTAAGTAGATCAGAAATAATGATTCTTACTTTTACCTTTGCATTTATATGTTTCATATGGTAACTAATATATGTCTTTATTTTTACATACTAGTTATTTTTTACTCCCATAACACACCTATAACACCACTTTTCCTTTGCATTTATTTGTTTCATAGGGTAACTTTTCGTTTTTAATTTGGCTACAAAGTGTTCATGATTTACATCTTCTAGAGTTCTTGATTTTCGTCATCGCATTGTTATTAAATTATGAAGTATGTAGACTCAGTATTACTCTGTGTTTTACACTGGGGATAACACCTAAACCCAAATACTTAGGTAAGCTTGAAAGTTCCTTTTCCCCAATAATTCATTTCTGGTTATTAAACGTTCGTCTTGTTTAACCTTTGTATTTCTCATTTCATAGGTTAGCTTTACTTACTCTGGGTATCTTGTCTTTTACCTTTTTGAAATTTTTTTCCATTTTTTTTATGTCACAACCATTTCTTAATAAATTTGCATTGGTTTGTCTCAGACCTGAAGATGGCTGACAAAAGCTGAAACATGTAGTCGCGTCTTAATGTGTATATAAAATTTAATTTTCTTACAGTGTTTTTGAACTCACTATATATTTTCCTTTCACTATTTTGTAATGGTGTATATATATTCCTTCTTATCATCTAACTGTAATGTTAATGTTTCAGTGGTTTAACTTTTATTAGGCTTTAAAAAATTATTTTGTCATAGGATACTGTATTTATTCATATTTACGGGTCCTTAATCTTTTTTTTTTTAATTTTACTCTGGAATTCAATCTAATTGTTCTGGGATTTCTTAATGCTTTCATCTTATGATTTTTAAAAAAATTTCCTTTTTCAATCTTTCATAATAATGTATTTTAAAAATCTGAGTAATTTTAAATTTTGTCTAACAACCTTAATTGTCACAAAGTAGTTCTTTTTTAATTTAACTATTCAAAGGTCAAGCAGAGTGGCGCAATGTTACACCCTCTTCTTTACTCGTAGCAATTTGCCACTAAAAAATTGCTAAAATGACAACAAGGAATAACTACAGTAAAATAATAAGAAAATTACCATCAGCAAGAGTTAAAAGGGGTTGAATTTATGACTTAGGTAGTCCATTTTCTATGTTCATCTAGTGTTGAATTTATGACTCAATAGTTTCCAGTTGCTTTGTTCATCTAGTATACGTCATTTCGTTTGTTTTATTACTCTCGTACATGGCTCAATGAGGTTACAACGTAGTCTACTTTATTCTGTACCATTTAAAAATGTTATAATTTGCATAGTTAAATATTAAAAACCTGTTAAAGGGTTTTGGGTGATAAACCGTACTACTAATTATTAGTACGTACGGTTTATCATCCTAAACCTTAACAGGTTATGCACCCAGTAGTGCTGATCAATGTGTTTAGTGAATAAAGTACAATGTTAAAATGATTTGCACGTTGTGAATGGACACGCCAGCACATGAGAGAAACAATTTTTTGATGAAGTGAATTTTCTTTGTGAGTGCTCGATAATTTCACTGTAGCGGATTTGTTTTTTTTGTGAAAAGAACATAAAGGTTACTTACAAAGAAAGGATAAAGTTAGAATTTCCACATTCATTAAATTTGATGGTTTAAAAATTTCCAACTGAAGAAATACAAATGGAGATAATATTACGCGCGGAGAAAATTATGGCTATCATAAATGGGAAGAAACAAAAACCAGCAACAATAAGGTTGATGAGGGTTTAAAACATGGAACATGGGAACGAAAAAGGAGTGTTGATAATTTCAACGGGAATTGAGTATTTTCAATTACAAACATCACACATGCGAGACGGCGGCTCAGATGTGGAATCTCCTCAAAACGTACACGAACAACGTAGCCCCTGTAAACAAAGTAGGTATCAAGCAGCATTTATTCAGCTATATGATGAATCCAAACGATAATATTGCTCAGTTTATAAGTACTATCGAGTCAATGGGGCTGTCATTAGCGGGCGTTGGAGAAGCGGTTTCCGACTGGACAAAATTGCAAAAACACTTGAGAGTCTGCCAAGTAGCGTCAGCGCGTTCATAAGTGCGTGGGACTCGTACGCTGAGGTAATGCAGACATTTGAGAACCTAACCTTTCGACTTCTCAGGGGAAAAGAAGCGGCTTATGCAAAACGATGATGTCACTACAAAACGTTTACGCCACTGAACCTCAAAGATAAAATTACAAAAGTATGAAAAGTCAAACGTTCCCAATAAACGAGAAGAGAGAAAATCACGGAAAACTTAGTGGTAAGAAGAATATGAAATTTTTTTACTGTGGTCGGGTGGGTCATATAAAAAAAAAAATTGCCGCAACAAGCTAGCGAAAAATAGGACAAAGTAAGCCCCGATAATCAAGC
>JBCFYV010004517.1:0-19275 GCA_039000515.1 Timema cristinae
TATTAATGAATTATAGTTACAAACTTAAATAAAGTTTTTTGAAATTTAAACAATTTTACTAAAATAAAAAAAAAGAAGATTATTTTCTAAGATTTCAAACATAAAATGGTTGCAGATAATCATATTTTAAGAATTATAAAAATTAATAAAGTTATTTGAAAAATTTTTGCTTTTGATAAAAATAAGAAAAAAAATGTATTTTGACAATTTAAAAGATAATCTAGAAGAATACATTGAATATTTTAAAATTTATTTATAAAGAACCTTAATAAGTATTTAATTAATTTTAATAAAGTTATGAAAAGAAGTTATTTTAATTATAATAATATTTTAGATTAAATTCAAAGATGTTATTTTAGAAATTTAGAACAAATTTTAATAAAGAATTTGAAATTTTTATTGATAAAATTCAAATAAAGAATTCTTTAAGAGATTTCAATTTTAAATATTGTATTTTCTGCATTTTAACGAATTATTTAAGAATTTAAAAATTTTTGAAATTATAAATTTTACTAAAAATACGAAATAAGAATGTATTTTAATTTCAAACGATATTTCGAAGAATTGGTGAAATGATATTTTATATTTAATGAATATTAAAATTTATAAATTTTAACTTTGAACATTTATAGTTAAAATAAAAATATTATTTTTAGATTTAACGAAAGAATTGAATGTCGTTTGAAAGTGTTTTTAGAATTATAAACTAAATAATAGTTTACTAAAAAGTTTTTTAACAATAAAACAATTAATAAGTTAAGAATAAAAAGATCATTATTCAAAACGAAAAAATCTGATTGTATTTTTATTATAATTAATGAAATAATAAGTATTTTAAAATTTAACAAATTTTAATAGTAAAATGAGAATATTTTAAAAGTTTAAATTAAATAATGTTATGTAGTTAAGAATGTTATATTTCAAATTAAAGATATAATTAAAAATATTTTAAAAATTTTTATTTTGATAAAATAAAATAAGAATTATTTGAAATTTTAAGAGTTTTAACCGAAATAAAAGGTTGTGATTTCTATTTTAATGAATTTATTAGAATAAATAATTTTTAATACTTTAGAAATTTTTAAATACAAATAAAAGATTCATTTTGAAGATTTAAAATTTTAAAAATTGTAAATGTTATTTTTTAAATTTTAATAAGATTATTTATATTAAAAATGATATTTAATATTTAAAAATGTCAATTAATGATTCAAGATTCAACTGAAAATTTTTTGAATATTTTTCTTTACTAAAATACGAAAATAAAGAATTTATTTTGATTTAAAAATGATTTAAATCGAGAAATAAAGAATATTTCATTTCAAAAAAAGATTGAATTTAAAGTTTTCAACATATTGTAAATTTTACTAATAAGTAATAATAAAAATTATTTAATTTAGTTTTAAAACAAAAAAGAATATGTCATTTAGTAGTTTCAAATATATATGTAATCATATTAGTTATTTTAAATGATTAGTTATAAAATACGAAATAAAGTTTATTTAACAATTTAAAAACGTTAAATAAAATATTCTGTTGAAATGATAATATTAAAGAATATTATTAGAACTAAATAATATTTTGAACAAATTATGAATTATAAACGTTAATAAAATTTTAATTAAAGAGATTTGAAATGATGGTGAATCATTAATTATAGACCCCCCCCCCCCCCCCCCCCCCCCCCCCCCCCCCCCCTCGAAATCGAGATATGCGCTCGATGATGATTTCCATCATTTAATGAATATTAGTTACAGAACTTAAATAAGTTTTTTGACAACTTATGAACAAATTTTACTAAAACGTAGAAATAAAGAAGATTCATTTCTAAGATTTCAAAACACGAAAAGATCTGGTAGTCAGTTTGGTTGCGAGTGTCTATTTTACTGAAGTTAGATACAGCAACTCTAATAAGTTATTTGAACAACTTGTTTAGCGTTTTGACTAAATGACGAAAATAAGAATTGTCATTTCTGGCGATTTCAACAGACGATGATTCTCGAAATCGAATATGCGCTCGATTGATGATTTCCATCATTTAATGAATATATAGTTACAGAACTTAATAAAGTTATTTTGAATTATGAAAAATTACTAAACGTTAAGAATAAAGAAGATTCATTTTTAGATTTCAAAAACGAAGAATTGGTATGTCGTTTGGTTGAGAGTGTTATTTAACTGAATGTAGATACAGAACTTATAAAGTTATTGAAAACTTGTTTGCGTTTGATAAAATGACGAATAAGATGTCATTTTGGACGATTTCAACAGAGATGATTCTCGAAATCGAGAATTGGCCGATTGATGATTTCTCATTTAATGAATATAAGACAATAATTTTTTGACCTATGAAATTTAAAAGTTAAGAATAAAGAAGATTCATTTTAGATTTCAACACGAAAATTGTATGTCGTTTGTTGACGAGTGTATTTTTAATGAATGTATAGAACGCAATTATAAGTATTTGAATGTTAGTTTACTAAATGCGAAATAAATTGTCATTGGATTTCAAGACGTGATCCGATCGAATATGGCTCGATGATGTCATATAATGACGACCTATAAGTTTTGAATTATGAAAAATTTTATAATTAGAATAGATTCATTCTAAGATTTCAAGAAAGATTGGTTGGTTGGTTGCGATGTAATTAATATGCAGACCTATAAAGTATTGAAACTGTTGCGTTTTGATAAATGAAATAGAATGTCTTGGCGTTCAACGTGTGACGGATTGCGCGATGTGTTTCATCATTTATGATTTAGTTAAGACTAATAAATTTTTGAAACTTGAAATTTTACTAAAGTTAAGAATAAAGAAGATTATTTTAAGATTAAAACAGAAGATGGTATTCAGTTGGTGAGAGTGTATTTATGAAGTATGACGATAATAGTTATTGAACTTGTGTTGTAAATGAGAATAAAGAATTGTCATTTGGACGATTTCAAGGTGATCGAAGAAATATGCTCGTATGATTCATATAGCGATCGAGAATATGCGTCGATGTGATTTCCATCATTTAACTGAAATCGAATCGAATATGCGCTCGATTGATGATTTCATCATTTAACTGAATATATAGTTACAGAACCACTTAAATAAAGTTATTTTGAACAACTTATGAACAAATTTTACTAAAACGTTAAGAAATAAAGAAGATTCATTTTCTAAGATTTCAAAACACGAAAAGAATCTGGTATGTCAGTTTGGTTGACGAGTGTCATATTTTAACTGAATGTATAGATACAGCAACTCTAATAAAGTTATTTTGAACAACTTGTTTAGCGTTTTGACTAAAAATGACGAAAATAAAGAATTGTCATTTCTGGACGATTTCAACAGACGATGATTCTCGAAATCGAGAATATGCGCTCGATTGATGATTTCCATCATTTAACTGAATATATAGTTACAGAACCTTAAATAAAGTTATTTTGAACAACTTATGAACAAATTTTACTAAAACGTTAAGAAATAAAGAAGATTCATTTTCTAAGATTTCAAAACACGAAAAGATTGGTATGTCAGTTTGGTTGACGAGTGTCATATTTTAACTGAATGTATAGATACAGCAACTCTAATAAAGTTATTTTGAACAACTTGTTTAGCGTTTTGACTAAAAATGACGAAATAAAGAATTGTCATTTCTGGACGATTTCAACAGACGATGATTCTCGAAATCGAGAATATGCGCTCGATTGATGATTTCCATCATTTAATGAATATATAGTTACAGAACCTTAAATAAAGTTATTTTGAACAACTTATGAACAAATTTTACTAAAACGTTAAGAAATAAGAAGATTCATTTTCTAAGATTTCAAAACACGAAAAGAATCTGGTATGTCAGTTTGGTTGACGAGTGTCATATTTTAACTGAATGTATAGATACAGCAACTCTAATAAAGTTATTTGAAAACTTGTTTAGCGTTTTGACTAAAAATGACGAAAATAAAGAATTGTCATTTCTGGACGATTTCAACAGACGATGATTCTCGAAATCGAGAATATGCGCTCGATTGATGATTTCCATCATTTAACTGAATATATAGTTACAGAACCTTAAATAAGTTATTTTGAACAACTTATGAACAAATTTTACTAAAACGTTAAGAAATAAAGAAGATTCATTTTCTAAGATTTCAAAACACGAAAAGAATCTGGTATGTCAGTTTGGTTGACGAGTGTCATATTTTAACTGAATGTATAGATACAGCAACTCTAATAAAGTTATTTTGAACAACTTGTTTAGCGTTTTGACTAAAAATGACGAAAATAAAGAATTGTCATTTCTGGACGATTTCAACAGACGATGATTCTCGAAATCGAGAATATGCGCTCGATTGATGATTTCCATCATTTAACTGAATATATAGTTACAGAACCTTAAATAAGTTATTTTGAACAACTTATGAACAAATTTTACTAAAACGTTAAGAAATAAAGAAGATTCATTTTCTAAGATTTCAAACACGAAAAGAATCTGGTATGTCAGTTTGGTTGACGAGTGTCATATTTTAACTGAATGTATAGATACAGCAACTCTAATAAAGTTATTTTGAACAACTTGTTTAGCGTTTTGACTAAAAATGACGAAAATAAAGAATTGTCATTTCTGGACGATTTCAACAGACGATGATTCTCGAAATCAGAATATGCGCTCGATTGATGATTTCCATCATTTAACTGAATATATAGTTACAGAACCTTAAATAAAGTTATTTTGAACAACTTTGAACAAATTTTACTAAAACGTTAAGAAATAAAGAAGATTCATTTTCTAAGATTTCAAAACGAAAAGAATCTGGTATGTCAGTTTGGTTGACGAGTGTCATATTTTAACTGAATGTATAGATACAGCAACTTAATAAAGTTATTTGAACAACTTGTTTAGCGTTTTGACTAAAAATGACGAAAATAAGAATTGTCATTTTGGACGATTTCAACAGACGATGATTCTCGAAATCGAGAATATGCGCTCGATTGATGATTTCCATCATTTAACTGAATATATAGTTACAGAACCTTAAATAAAGTTATTTTGAACAACTTATGAACAAATTTTACTAAACGTTAAGAAATAAAGAAGATTCATTTTCTAAGATTTCAAAACACGAAAAGAATCTGGTATGTCAGTTTGGTTGACGAGTGTCATATTTTAACTGAATGTATAGATACAGCAACTCTAATAAAGTTATTTGAACAACTTGTTTAGCGTTTTGACTAAAAATGACGAAAATAAAGAATTGTCATTTCTGGACGATTTCAACAGACGATGATTCTCGAATCGAGAATATGCGCTCGATTGATGATTTCCATCATTTAATGAATATATAGTTACAGAACTTAAATAAAGTTATTTTGAACAACTTATGAACAAATTTTACTAAAACGTTAAGAAATAAAGAAGATTCATTTTCTAAGATTTCAAAACACGAAAAGAATCTGGTATGTCAGTTTGGTTGACGAGTGTCATATTTTAATGAATGTATAGATACAGCAACTCTAATAAAGTTATTTTGAACAACTTGTTTAGCGTTTTGACTAAAAATGACGAAAATAAAGAATTGTCATTTCTGGACGATTTCAACAGACGATGATTCTCGAAATCGAGAATATGCGCTCGATTGATGATTTCCATCATTTAACTGAATATATAGTTACAGAACCTTAAATAAAGTTATTTTGAACAACTTATGAACAAATTTTACTAAAACGTTAAGAAATAAAGAAGATTCATTTTCTAAGATTTCAAAACACGAAAAGAATCTGGTATGTCAGTTTGGTTGACGAGTGTCATATTTTAACTGAATGTATAGATACAGCAACTCTAATAAAGTTATTTTGAACAACTTGTTTAGCGTTTTGACTAAAAATGACGAAAATAAAGAATTGTCATTTTGGACGATTTCAACAGACGATGATTCTCGAAATCGAGAATATGCGCTCGATTGATGATTTCCATCATTTAACTGAATATATAGTTACAGAACCTTAAATAAAGTTATTTTGAACAACTTATGAACAAATTTTACTAAAACGTTAAGAAATAAAGAAGATTCATTTTCTAAGATTTCAAAACACGAAAAGAATTGGTATGTCAGTTTGGTTGACGAGTGTCATATTTTAACTGAATGTATAGATACAGCAACTCTAATAAAGTTATTTTGAACAACTTGTTAGCGTTTTGACTAAAAATGACGAAAATAAAGAATTGTCATTTCTGGACGATTTCAACAGACGATGATTCTCGAAATCGAGAATATGCGCTCGATTGATGATTTCCATCATTTAACTGAATATATAGTTACAGAACCTTAAATAAAGTTATTTTGAACAACTTATGAACAAATTTTACTAAAACGTTAAGAAATAAAGAAGATTCATTTTCTAAGATTTCAAAACACGAAAAGAATCTGGTATGTCAGTTTGGTTGACGAGTGTCATATTTTAACTGAATGTATAGATACAGCAACTCTAATAAAGTTATTTGAACAACTTGTTTAGCGTTTTGACTAAAAATGACGAAAATAAAGAATTGTCATTTCTGGACGATTTCAACAGACGATGATTCTCGAAATCGAGAATATGCGCTCGATTGATGATTTCCATCATTTAACTGAATATATAGTTACAGAACCTTAAATAAAGTTATTTTGAACAACTTATGAACAAATTTTACTAAAACGTTAAGAAATAAAGAAGATTCATTTTCTAAGATTTCAAAACACGAAAAGAATCTGGTATGTCAGTTTGGTTGACGAGTGTCATATTTTAACTGAATGTATAGATACAGCAACTCTAATAAAGTTATTTTGAAAACTTGTTTAGCGTTTTGACTAAAAATGACGAAAATAAAGAATTGTCATTCTGGACGATTTCAACAGACGATGATTCTCGAAATCGAGAATATGCGCTCGATTGATGATTTCCATCATTTAACTGAATATATAGTTACAGAACCTTAAATAAAGTTATTTTGAACAACTTATGAACAAATTTTACTAAAACGTTAAGAAATAAAGAAGATTCATTTTTCTAAGATTTCAAAACACGAAAAGAATCTGGTATGTCAGTTTGGTTGACGAGTGTCATATTTTAACTGAATGTATAGATACAGCAACTCTAATAAAGTTATTTGAACAACTTGTTTAGCGTTTTGACTAAAAATGACGAAAATAAAGAATTGTCATTTCTGGACGATTTCAACAGACGATGATTCTCGAAATCGAGAATATGCGTCGATTGATGATTTCCATCATTTAACTGAATATATAGTTACAGAACCTTAAATAAAGTTATTTTGAACAACTTATGAACAAATTTTACTAAAACGTTAAGAAATAAAGAAGATTCATTTCTAAGATTTCAAAACACGAAAAGAATTGGTTATGTCAGTTTGGTTGACGAGTGTCATATTTTAACTGAATGTATAGATACAGCAACTCTAATAAAGTTATTTTGAACAACTTGTTTAGCGTTTTGACTAAAAATGACGAAATAAAGAATTGTCATTTCTGGACGATTTCAACAGACGATGATTCTCGAAATCGAGAATATGCGCTCGATTGATGATTTCCATCATTTAACTGAATATATAGTTACAGAACCTTAAATAAAGTTATTTTGAAACAACTTATGAACAAATTTTACTAAAACGTTAAGAAATAAAGAAGATTCATTTTCTAAGATTTCAAAACACGAAAAGAATCTGGTATGTCAGTTTGGTTGACGAGTGTCATATTTTAACTGAATGTATAGATACAGCAACTCTAATAAAGTTATTTGAACAACTTGTTTAGCGTTTTGACTAAAAATGACGAAAATAAAGAATTGTCATTTCTGGACGATTTCAAAGACGATGATTCTCGAAATCGAGAATATGCGCTCGATTGATGATTTCCATCATTTAACTGAATATAGTTACAGAACCTTAAATAAAGTTATTTTGAACAACTTATGAACAAATTTTACTAAAACGTTAAGAAATAAAGAAGATTCATTTTCTAAGATTTCAAAACACGAAAAGAATTGGTATGTCAGTTTGGTTGACGAGTGTCATATTTTAACTGAATGTATAGATACAGCAACTCTAATAAAGTTATTTTGAACAACTTGTTTAGCGTTTTGACTAAAAATGACGAAAATAAAGAATTGTCATTTCTGGACGATTTCAACAGACGATGATTCTCGAAATCGAGAATATGCGCTCGATTGATGATTTCCATCATTTAACTGAATATATAGTTACAGAACCTTAAATAAAGTTATTTTGAACAACTTATGAACAAATTTTACTAAAACGTTAAGAAATAAAGAAGATTCATTTTCTAAGATTTCAAAACACGAAAAGAATTGGTATGTCAGTTTGGTTGACGAGTGTCATATTTTTTAACTGAATGTATAGATACAGCAACTCTAATAAAGTTATTTTGAACAAATTGTTTAGCGTTTTGACTAAAAATGACGAAAATAAAGAATTGTCATTTCTGGACGATTTCAACAGACGATGATTCTCGAAATCGAGAATATGCGTCTCGATTGATGATTTCATCATTTAACTGAATATATAGTTACAGAACCTTAAATAAAGTTATTTTGAACAACTTATGAACAAATTTTTACTAAAACGTTAAGAAATAAAGAAGATTCATTTTCTAAGATTTCAAAACACGAAAGAATTGGTATGTCAGTTTGGTTGACGAGTGTCATATTTTAACTGAATGTATAGATACAGCAACTCTAATAAAGTTTTTGAACAACTTGTTTAGCGTTTGACTAAAAATGACGAAAATAAAGATTGTCATTTCTGGACGATTTCAACAGACGATGATTCTCGAAATCGAGATATGCGTCGATTGATGATTCTCATTTATGAATATATAGTTACAGAACCTTAATAAGTTATTTTGACAACTTATGAACAAATTTTACTAAACGTTAAGAAATAAAGAAGATTCATTTTCTAGATTCAAAACACGAAAGAATCTGTATGTCAGTTTGGTTGACGAGTGTCATATTTTAACTGATGTATAGATACAGCAACTCTAATAAAGTTATTTGAACAACTTGTTAGCGTTTTGACTAAAAATGACGAAATAAAGAATTGTCATTTCTGGACGATTCAACAGACGATGATTCTCGAATCGAGAATATGCGCTCGATTGATGATTTCCATCATTTAACTGATATATAGTTACAGAACTAAATAAAGTTATTTTGAAAACTATGAACAATTTTACTAAAGTAAGAATAAAGAAGATTCATTTCTAAGATTTCAAAAACGAAAAGAATCGGTATGTCGTTTGGTTGACGAGTGTCATATTTTACTGAATGTATGATACAGCAACTTATAAAGTTATTTGAACAATTGTTTAGCGTTTGACTAAAAAGACGAAAATAAAATTGTATTTCGGACGATTTCAACGACGATGATTCTCGAAATCGAGATAGCGCTCGATTGATGATTTCATCATTTACTGAATAATAGTTACAGACCTTAAATAAAGTTATTTGAACAACTTATGAACAATTTACTAAACGTTAGAAATAAAGAAGATTCATTTTCTAGATTTCAAAACGAAAAGAATCTGGTATGTCAGTTTGGTTGACGAGTGTATTTTAACTGAATGTATAGATACAGCAACTTAATAAAGTTATTTGAAAACTTGTTTCTTTTGACTAAAATGACGAAATAAAGAATTGTCATTTTGGACGATTCAACAGACGATGATTCTCGAATCGAGAATATGCGCTCGATTGATGTTTCTCATTTAACTGAATATATAGTTACAGAACTTAATAAGTTTTTGAAACTTATGAAAAATTTTACTAAAACGTTAAGAAATAAGAGATTCATTTTCTAAATTTCAAAACACGAAAAGATTGGTAGTCAGTTTGGTTGACGAGTGTCATATTTTAACTGAATGTAAGTACAGCAACTTATAAGTTTTGAACAATTGTTTAGGTTTGACTAAAAATGACGAAAATAAAGAATTGTCATTTCTGGACGATTTCAAAGACGATGATTCTCGAAATCGAGAATATGCGCTCGATTGATGATTTCCATCATTTAACTGAATATATAGTTACAGAACTTAAATAAAGTTATTTTGAACAACTTATGAACAAATTTTACTAAAACGTTAAGAATAAAGAAGATTCATTTTCTAAGATTTCAAAACACGAAAAGAATCTGGTATGTCAGTTTGGTTGACGAGTGTCATATTTTAATGAATGTATAGATACAGAACTCTAATAAAGTTATTTTGAACAACTTGTTTAGCGTTTTGACTAAAAATGACGAAAATAAAGAATTGTCATTTTGGACGATTTCAACAGACGATGATTCTCGAAATCGAATATGCCTCGATTGATGATTTCCATCATTTAACTGAATATATAGTTACAGAACTTAAATAAAGTTATTTTGAACAACTTATGAACAAATTTTACTAAAACGTTAAGAAATAAAGAAGATTCATTTTCTAAGATTTCAAAAACGAAAAGAATCTGGTATGTCAGTTTGGTTGACGAGTGTCATATTTTAACTGAATGTATAGATACAGCAACTCTAATAAAGTTATTTTGAACAACTTGTTTAGCGTTTTGACTAAAATGACGAAAATAAAGAATTGTCATTTCTGGACGATTTCAACAGACGATGATTCTCGAAATCGAGAATATGCGCTCGATTGATGATTTCCATCATTTAACTGAATATATAGTTACAGAACCTTAAATAAAGTTATTTTGAACAACTTATGAACAAATTTTACTAAAACGTTAAGAAATAAAGAAGATTCATTTTCTAAGATTTCAAAACACGAAAAGAATCTGGTATGTCAGTTTGGTTGACGAGTGTCATATTTTAACT
Source organism: Timema cristinae (assembly GCA_039000515.1). NCBI lineage: Eukaryota > Metazoa > Arthropoda > Insecta > Phasmatodea > Timematidae > Timema > Timema cristinae. The sequence goes on from JBCFYV010004517.1 coordinate 10,875, forward strand.
GAATGTATAGATACAGCAACTCTAATAAAGTTATTTTGAACAACTTGTTTAGCGTTTTGACTAAAATGACGAAAATAAAGAATTGTCATTTCTGGACGATTTCAACAGACGATGATTCTCGAAATCGAGAATATGCGCTCGATTGATGATTCCATCATTTAACTGAATATATAGTTACAGAACCTTAATAAAGTTATTTTGAACAACTTATGAACAAATTTTACTAAAACGTTAAGAAATAAAGAAGATTCATTTTCTAAGATTTCAACAGAAAGAATCTGGTATGTCAGTTTGGTTGACGAGTGTCATATTTTAACTGAATGTATAGATACAGCAACTCTAATAAAGTTATTTTGAACAACTTGTTTAGCGTTTTGACTAAAAATGACGAAAATAAAGAATTGTCATTTCTGGACGATTTCAACAGACGATGATTCTCGAAATCGAGAATATGCGCTCGATTGATGATTTCCATCATTTAACTGAATATATAGTTACAGAACCTTAAATAAAGTTATTTTGAACAACTTATGAACACAAATTTTACTAAACGTTAAGAAATAAAGAAGATTCATTTCTAAGATTTCAAAACACGAAAAGAATCTGGTATGTCAGTTTGGTTGAGAGTGTCATATTTTAACTGAATGTTAGATACAGCAACTCTAATAAAGTTATTTGAACAACTTGTTTAGCGTTTTGACTAAAAATGACGAAAATAAAGAATTGTCATTTCTGGACGATTTCAACAGACGATGATTCTCGAAATCGAGATATGCGCTCGATTGATGATTTCCATCATTTAACTGAATTATAGTTACAGAACTAAATAAAGTTATTTTGAACAACTTATGAACAAATTTTACTAAAACGTTAAGAATAAAGAAGATTCATTTTCTAAGATTTCAAACACGAAAAGATCTGTATGTCAGTTTGGTTGACGATGTCATATTTTAATGAATGTATAGATACAGCAACTCTAATAAAGTTATTTGAACACTTGTTTAGCTTTTGACTAAAATGACGAAAATAAAGAATGTCATTTTGACGATTTCAAAGACGATATTTCGAAATCGAGAATATGCGCTCGATTGATGATTCCATCATTTAACTGAATATATAGTTACAGAACCTAAATAAAGTTATTTTGAAATTATGAACAAATTTTACTAAAACGTTAGAAATAAAGAAGATTCATTTTCTAAGATTTCAAAACACGAAAAGAATCTGGTATGTCAGTTGTTGACGAGTGTCATATTTTATGAATGTATAGATAGCAACTTAATAAAGTTATTTGAACAACTGTTTAGCGTTTGACTAAAAAGACGAATAAAAATTGTCATTTTGGACGATTTCAACAGACGATGATTCTCGAAATCGAGAATATGCGCTCGATTGATGATTTCCATCATTTAATGAATATATAGTTACAGAACCTTAAATAAAGTTATTTTGAACAACTTATGAACAAATTTTACTAAAACGTTTAAGAAATAAGAAGATTCATTTTCTAAGATTTCAAAACACGAAAAGAATCTGGTATGTCAGTTTGGTTGACGAGTGTCATATTTTAACTGAATGTATAGATACAGCAACTCTAATAAAGTTATTTTGAACAACTTGTTTAGCGTTTTGACTAAAAATGACGAAAATAAGAATTGTCATTTCTGGACGATTTCAACAGACGATGATTCTCGAAATCGAGAATATGCGCTCGATTGATGATTTCCATCATTTAACTGAATATATAGTTACAGAACCTTAAATAAAGTTATTTTGAACAACTTATGAACAAATTTTACTAAAACGTTAAGAAATAAAGAAGATTCATTTTCTAAGATTTCAAAACACGAAAAGAATCTGGTATGTCAGTTTGGTTGACGAGTGTCATATTTTAACTGAATGTATAGATACAGCAACTCTAATAAAGTTATTTTGAACAACTTGTTTAGCGTTTTGACTAAAAATGACGAAAATAAAGAATTGTCATTTCTGGACGATTTCAACAGACGATGATTCTCGAAATCGAGAATATGCGCTCGATTGATGATTTCCATCATTTAACTGAATATATAGTTACAGAACCTTAAATAAAGTTATTTTGAACAACTTATGAACAAATTTTACTAAAACGTTAAGAAATAAAGAAGATTCATTTTCTAAGATTTCAAAACACGAAAGAATCTGGTATGTCAGTTTGGTTGACGAGTGTCATATTTTAACTGAATGTATAGATACAGCAACTCTAATAAAGTTATTTGAACAACTTGTTTAGCGTTTTGACTAAAAATGACGAAAATAAAGAATTGTCATTTCTGGACGATTTCAACAGACGATGATTCTCGAAATCGAGAATATGCGCTCGATTGATGATTTCATCATTTAACTGAATATATAGTTACAGAACCTTAAATAAAGTTATTTTGAACAACTTATGAACAAATTTTACTAAAACGTTAAGAAATAAAGAAGATTCATTTTCTAAGATTTCAAAAACACGAAAAGAATCTGGTATGTCAGTTTGGTTGACGAGTGTCATATTTTAACTGAATGTATAGATACAGCAACTCTAATAAAGTTATTTGAACAACTTGTTTAGCGTTTTGACTAAAAATGACGAAAATAAAGAATTGTCATTTCTGGACGATTTCAACAGACGATGATTCTCGAAATCGAGAATATGCGCTCGATTGATGATTTCCATCATTTAACTGAATATATAGTTACAGAACTTAAATAAAGTTATTTTGAACACTTATGAACAAATTTTACTAAAACGTTAAGAAATAAAGAAGATTCATTTTCTAAGATTTCAAAACACGAAAGAATCTGGTATGTCAGTTTGGTTGACGAGTGTCATATTTTAACTGAATGTATAGATACAGCAACTCTAATAAAGTTATTTGAACAACTTGTTTAGCGTTTTGACTAAAAATGACGAAAATAAAGAATTGTCATTTCTGGACGATTTCAACAGACGATGATTCTCGAAATCGAGAATATGCGCTCGATTGATGATTTCCATCATTTAACTGAATATATAGTTACAGAACTTAAATAAAGTTATTTTGAACAACTTATGAACAAATTTTACTAAAACGTTAAGAAATAAAGAAGATTCATTTTCTAAGATTTCAAACACGAAAAGAATCTGGTATGTCAGTTTGGTTGACGAGTGTCATATTTTAACTGAATGTATAGATACAGCAACTCTAATAAAGTTATTTTGAACAACTTGTTTAGGTTTTGACTAAAAATGACGAAAATAAAGAATTGTCATTTCTGGACGATTTCAACAGACGATGATTCTCGAAATCGAGAATATGCGCTCGATTGATGATTTCCATCATTTAACTGAATATATAGTTACAGAACCTTAAATAAAGTTATTTTGAACAACTTATGAACAAATTTTACTAAAACGTTAAGAAATAAAGAAGATTCATTTTCTAAGATTTCAAAACACGAAAAGAATCTGGTATGTCAGTTTGGTTGACGAGTGTCTATTTTAACTGAATGTATAGATACAGCAACTCTAATAAAGTTATTTTGAACAACTTGTTTAGCGTTTTGACTAAAATGACGAAAATAAAGAATTGTCATTTCTGGACGATTTCAACAGACGATGATTCTCGAAATCGAGAATATGCGCTCGATTGATGATTTCCATCATTTAACTGAATATATAGTTACAGAACCTTAAATAAAGTTATTTTGAACAACTTATGAACAAATTTACTAAAACGTTAAGAAATAAAGAAGATTCATTTCTAAGATTTCAAAACACGAAAAGAATCTGGTATGTCAGTTTGGTTGACGAGTGTCATATTTTAACTGAATGTATAGATACAGCAACTCTAATAAAGTTATTTTGAACAACTTGTTTAGCGTTTTGACTAAAAATGACGAAAATAAAGAATTGTCATTTCTGGACGATTTCAACAGACGATGATTCTCGAAATCGAGAATATGCGCTCGATTGATGATTTCCATCATTTAACTGAATATATAGTTACAGAACCTTAAATAAAGTTATTTTGAACAACTTATGAACAAATTTTACTAAAACGTTAAGAAATAAAGAAGATTCATTTTCTAAGATTTCAAAACACGAAAAGAATCTGGTATGTCAGTTTGGTTGACGAGTGTCATATTTTAACTGAATGTATAGATACAGCAACTCTAATAAGTTATTTGAACAACTTGTTTAGCGTTTTGACTAAAATGACGAAAATAAAGAATTGTCATTTCTGGACGATTTCAACAGCGATGATTCTCGAAATCGAGAATATGCGCTCGATTGATGATTTCCATCATTTAAACTGAATATATAGTTACAGAACCTTAAATAAAGTTATTTTGAACAACTTATGAACAAATTTTACTAAAACGTTAAGAAATAAAGAAGATTCATTTTCTAAGATTTCAAAACACGAAAAGAATCTGGTATGTCAGTTTGGTTGACGAGTGTCATATTTTAACTGAATGTATAGATACAGCAACTCTAATAAAGTTATTTGAACAACTTGTTTAGCGTTTTGACTAAAAATGACGAAAATAAAGAATTGTCATTTCTGGACGATTTCAACAGACGATGATTCTCGAAATCGAGAATATGCGCTCGATTGATGATTTCCATCATTTAACTGAATATATAGTTACAGAACCTTAAATAAAGTTATTTTGAACAACTTATGAACAAATTTTACTAAAACGTTAAGAAATAAAGAAGATTCATTTTCTAAGATTTCAAAACACGAAAAGAATCTGGTATGTCAGTTTGGTTGACGAGTGTCATATTTTAACTGAATGTATAGATACAGCAACTCTAATAAAGTTATTTGAACAACTTGTTTAGCGTTTTGACTAAAAATGACGAAAATAAAGAATTGTCATTTCTGGACGATTTCAACAGACGATGATTCTCGAAATCGAGAATATGCGCTCGATTGATGATTTCCATCATTTAACTGAATATATAGTTACAGAACCTTAAATAAAGTTATTTTGAACAACTTATGAACAAATTTTACTAAAACGTTAAGAAATAAAGAAGATTCATTTTCTAAGATTTCAAAACACGAAAAGAATCTGGTATGTCAGTTTGGTTGACGAGTGTCATATTTTAACTGAATGTATAGATACAGCAACTCTAATAAAGTTATTTTGAACAACTTGTTTAGCGTTTTGACTAAAAATGACGAAAATAAAGAATTGTCATTTCTGGACGATTTCAACAGACGATGATTCTCGAAATCGAGAATATGCGCTCGATTGATGATTTCCATCATTTAACTGAATATATAGTTACAGAACCTTAAATAAAGTTATTTTGAACAACTTATGAACAATTTTACTAAAACGTTAAGAAATAAAGAAGATTCATTTTCTAAGATTTCAAAACACGAAAAGAATCTGGTATGTCAGTTTTGGTTGACGAGGTGTCATATTTTAACTGAATGTATAGATACAGCAACTCTAATAAAGTTATTTTGAACAACTTGTTTAGCGTTTTGACTAAAAATGACGAAAATAAAGAATTGTCATTTCTGGACGATTTCAACAGACGATGATTCTCGAAATCGAGAATATGCGCTCGATTGATGATTTCCATCATTTAACTGAATATATAGTTACAGAACTTAAATAAAGTTATTTTGAACAACTTATGAACAAATTTTACTAAAACGTTAAGAAATAAAGAAGATTCATTTTCTAAGATTTCAAAACACGAAAAGAATCTGGTATGTCAGTTTGGTTGACGAGTGTCATATTTTAACTGAATGTATAGATACAGCAACTCTAATAAAGTTATTTTGAACAACTTGTTTAGCGTTTTGACTAAAAATGACGAAAATAAAGAATTGTCATTTCTGGACGATTTCAACAGACGATGATTCTCGAAATCGAGAATATGCGCTCGATTGATGATTTCCATCATTTAACTGAATATATAGTTACAGAACCTTAAATAAAGTTATTTTGAACAACTTATGAACAAATTTTACTAAAACGTTAAGAAATAAAGAAGATTCATTTTCTAAGATTTCAAAACACGAAAAGAATCTGGTATGTCAGTTTGGTTGACGAGTGTCATATTTTAACTGAATGTATAGATACAGCAACTCTAATAAAGTTATTTGAACAACTTGTTTAGCGTTTTGACTAAAAATGACGAAAATAAAGAATTGTCATTTCTGGACGATTTCAACAGACGATGATTCTCGAAATCGAGAATATGCGCTCGATTGATGATTTCCATCATTTAACTGAATATATAGTTACAGAACCTTAAATAAAGTTATTTTGAACAACTTATGAACAAATTTTACTAAAACGTTAAGAAATAAAGAAGATTCATTTTCTAAGATTTCAAAACACGAAAAGAATCTGGTATGTCAGTTTGGTTGACGAGTGTCATATTTTAACTGAATGTATAGATACAGCAACTCTAATAAAGTTATTTTGAACAACTTGTTTAGCGTTTTGACTAAAAATGACGAAAATAAAGAATTGTCATTTCTGGACGATTTCAACAGACGATGATTCTCGAAATCGAGAATATGCGCTCGATTGATGATTTCCATCATTTAACTGAATATATAGTTACAGAACCTTAAATAAAGTTATTTTGAACAACTTATGAACAAATTTTACTAAAACGTTAAGAAATAAAGAAGATTCATTTTCTAAGATTTCAAAACACGAAAAGAATCTGGTATGTCAGTTTGGTTGACGAGTGTCATATTTTAACTGAATGTATAGATACAGCAACTCTAATAAAGTTATTTTGAACAACTTGTTTAGCGTTTTGACTAAAAATGACGAAAATAAAGAATTGTCATTTCTGGACGATTTCAACAGACGATGATTCTCGAAATCGAGAATATGCGCTCGATTGATGATTTCCATCATTTAACTGAATATATAGTTACAGAACCTTAAATAAAGTTATTTTGAAAACTTATGAACAAATTTTACTAAAACGTTAAGAAATAAAGAAGATTCATTTTCTAAGATTTCAAAACACGAAAAGAATCTGGTATGTCAGTTTGGTTGACGAGTGTCATATTTTAATGAATGTATAGATTACAGCAACTCTAATAAAGTTATTTTGAACAACTTGTTTAGCGTTTTGACTAAAAATGACGAAAATAAAGAATTGTCATTTCTGGACGATTTCAACAGACGATGATTCTCGAAATCGAGAATATGCGCTCGATTGATGATTTCCATCATTTAACTGAATATATAGTTACAGAACCTTAAATAAAGTTATTTTGAACAACTTATGAACAAATTTTACTAAAACGTTAAGAAATAAAGAAGATTCATTTTCTAAGATTTCAAAACACGAAAAGAATCTGGTATGTCAGTTTGGTTGACGAGTGTCATATTTTAACTGAATGTATAGATACAGCAACTTAATAAAGTTATTTGAACAACTTGTTTAGCGTTTTGACTAAAAATGACGAAAATAAAGAATTGTCATTTTGGACGATTTCAACAGACGATGATTCTCGAAATCGAGAATATGCGCTCGATTGATGATTTCCATCATTTAACTGAATATATAGTTACAGAACCTTAAATAAAGTTATTTTGAACAACTTATGAACAATTTTACTAAAACGTTAAGAAATAAGAAGATTCATTTTCTAAGATTTCAAAACACGAAAAGAATCTGGTATGTCAGTTTGGTTGACGAGTGTCATATTTTAACTGAATGTATAGATACAGCAACTCTAATAAGTTATTTGAACAACTTGTTTAGCGTTTTGACTAAAAATGACGAAAATAAAGAATTGTCATTTCTGGACGATTCAACAGCGATGATTCTCGAAATCGAGAATATGCGCTCGATTGATGATTTCCATCATTTAATGAATATATAGTTACAGAACCTTAATAAAGTTTTTGAACAACTTATGAACAAATTTTACTAAAACGTTAAGAAATAAAGAAGATTCATTTCTAAGATTTCAAAACACGAAAAGAATCTGTATGTCAGTTTGGTTGACGAGTGTCATATTTTAACTGAATGTATAGATACAGCAACTCTAATAAAGTTATTTGAAACTTGTTTAGCGTTTTGACTAAAAATGACGAAAATAAAGAATTGTCATTTCTGGACGATTTCAACAGACGATGATTCTCGAAATCGAGAATATGCGCTCGATTGATGATTTCCATCATTTAACTGAATATATAGTTACAGAACCTTAAATAAAGTTATTTTGAACAACTTATGAAAAATTTTACTAAAACGTTAAGAAATAAAGAAGATTCATTTTCTAAGATTTCAAAACACGAAAGAATTGGTATGTCAGTTTGGTTGACGAGTGTCATATTTTAACTGAATGTATAGATACAGCAACTCTAATAAAGTTATTTTGAACAACTT
>JBCFYV010004518.1:0-21224 GCA_039000515.1 Timema cristinae
TACACAAATATTATTGGATAGTAGGCCTATCATTTTTAATTCTGAACCCAAAAAAAGTTAGCATGCTCTTCTTCAAACAAGTTCTTACTATACATAATGGCAAAGAAAGCCATATAAAAATGTACTATCGGAGAAATATAAACCTCCTTCAAATAAGTTCAAAAGTCATACAGGACCTAAAATTGTACCCGGTCAGGATCTTCGGATTCCCTCTCAATTGAGCGTACCAACTTTCAAATATCTTCTGGTAACTCTGAGTGTATGTCTACTGAATTAAGGGTTTTAGGTTTGATTCCCAACATGGCTGAAAAATATTTCATTGTTGAAAGAAATGTGGTTTTCCTCTTTCACAGCCATGAATTTATGGCACCGGGGCAGGAGTTTGTGTCTGTTCTAGATTTAAGTTAATTAATAAGTCGTGTGATTATATAGTCGGTCGGTTCAGAAAATCCACGCTAATTACCTTGAATGAATAAAATGAAAAAACTGTAAACGTTTTTGAAATTATGACCAGAAAACTTAAACAATAAGGTCGCATCCAAACATGAAAAATATTACTGTATTGATCTTAAACTAAACCCACACCAACTATATATCCAAACTCTAGATTTGTGACATATTGCCTTTATCTCACATGACTTAATGGATGCTACATGTTCTGTAAATATGTATTCCAGAGATCCTGACAGTTTATTTTATTTATCAATTTCGAGATTGACATCTGTCATTGTGATTCTATCAAACATTAACATTATATTGTATTACTGTCTACTGTTAAACATATTATTTCTCTCAGTTTCAACTGAGTACTCAGTACTCACCACCTCGTTTCTTTACAATTATATAGTACTCAAGAATAGATGCCAGGCAGTGCCTAAGATAATTTATTATTTGGAAAAGGAATAGCTTTATTGTGGCTACTTATTAAAAAGTATTGAATTAGTCAAGAAGATTTAGTCTGAATCATAATTTACTAGATAGTTTTTCATTAAATATTCCTGTTTTCAAAAATACACAAGAAAACTCACAAAGTAAAAAATTTGAGTTTTAGACGTTTGATATATTTAAAAACTTTGTGAAACTATGTGTGATTTTTAATAGCATGTTCATATAATTTATTTAACAAGAGATCTAAGAAATAATTAATCGTAAAGTTTCAAAAAGATAATTTTTTTGTAAACTTTTATCAGTGGAAAATTAAAATAAATGGTTTTGTGAAAATATATTTTGTGGTGTCTTTTTTTTTTCTTTAAAACTATAAAAATATTAACATATTCCATTGATCAATAAAATGTGTTAAAAAGTATGAAAGTATAGATCATTAACTGCTTATTTATTTGTTACTGAAAGAAACATAATTATTTATTAAATATATAATAATACATTTACTATAATGGAGTGAAAGGGGCATCACGGGTGTAAATGGTTAAACATATTATTTATTGTTATAAATATGTAAATATTTTAATTTTAGAAAAAGTACATTTAACGCTTAAGATTTAAATGTATTTTATGCCTAAAAACTTGGCTACTTTTCAGAAAGTAAAATATATAATGGATGATATACTATGTTACACTCTGACTACAGAGACAGTATAGTTTAATTTAGTTGGGTAAAGAAATATATTTATGTTTTTCGAATTGATCTATTGAGTAAACACTATGGATTTAAGATTAGGATAGGCACAACATCCATTCCCCGGCCGTTAATGCATCAATGTGAAAGTGTAAAAAGCCACATTTTACCAATGATAATTATTTCGACCAAGCCAGAAATCGACTCTGGGACCCTTAGCTCAGTAGACGTAAACGCTTTCAACTGAGCTAAGGTGTTATATATGTCGGAATATGCTAATAAATAAATAATTAATTAAAGTTAATAGGCTAGAGTCTTTAAATTATGAATAGAAATAGGAGCCATATGTAATTATTAGAGCTATCATGAATTTAAGCTCAAAGCAATTAAATTTTTTTTCATCCCAACAATTTGACCCACTATTTAATTATTTGTTCTACTTAATTCAGTTTATAATATGATTTGAAGGGATCCACCAGGATTGTAACTACATCTTCTAGTTACATTTCAAACAAAAGCGGTTCAATGTGAATTTGTTAATGATAAAGTAGAGGAACAATTTAACCAGACAGAAATAGTTTATGGTTTACTATCACTGTTGAATTATCCTTAGAAGATATGTTAACAAAATATTTAAGTAATGAATGCATTGACTTTCAAGTTGTTGTTTTTTTTTTCTGAAAAGTAGCCTAGTGAACTGTGGATTTGAATTTTAAGTGAATAGAGTTTGAAATGAGTGATCAAGCTGCAAGATTTGAATGCGATATTTTTTTATGAAAAAAAACAAACAAGAAGCTAACATTTAAATCAGAAAGTTCCTTTTTACAAAGATTGTTCTGGTGAAGAGTGAACCTTTGGTCTCATTGCTGTGTACCAGTTATGATATTTTACAAAATAGGCCAACATATCATATGGACATCTCCTATTTTTGTACTTTGCTCTAGTCTGTTTATGAAGAAAATAAAGAGCTTCAAGTGTTAATTGTTCTAGTCTACTGTATACAATTAAAATGTAATAGAATAATAAAAATAATGTAAAATATGTTTTAATTAATTTCTAGCTGTATAATCCAATGTACAGAATAAACTAAGTAGAACAACACAATGTTTCGTATGGTCTAGTATAGTTTAAAAAAATCAGAACTTGGTATCAGTAAACTACCGTTTAAATAATTTAAATTAAATTGCAATTAATTTTAATTAATTAAGAAATGACACCTAGACCAGGTAATCAAACCCAGGATCTATAGTTTAGCACGCCAATGCTATATCAGTGAGCTATCCAGGATTCGTTCCATGCTCAGGGATTCAGGGTCATACAATATTTGCTTATCTTTATCAAGATTAAGGTATTTAAAAAAATCTATATTTGAAAGAAGTATAAATGTATTTATTTATTCATTTCCAACCTAAATTATTTCAAAAATATGATGATGTTTACTAGGTGTTTAGCTTAGCCAAATTATAGTATAAACCCTTTAACTAGACCCCAAAACATTAGTTTATCACTTAAATTAATGTTAATTTACATTTTAACAACAAAATTTAACCGTTTAGATAGAATTTATATTGTTTATCATAACTAAGAAATTATAATTAAAGAAAAAAAATCGTAGCAATGTTGGAAGGCTAATTTCTTTTGTCTAGAATGTATTCTACAATTCAGATTCGATATTGAGGATTCACAGGTAACAATTTTTGATTAGAGATTAAGACTAGAAAATAATTAGGTTTGACCCATATCTAATATATTTACTGTATATACATCTAGCGGGAATATTTTCTCAGGATGGAGCAAAACTTACAACATCATCTTTGGTAAAGAGATTTTAAGCAGCTAGCTCAATAATTTGTAAAAAAAAAACTTCAGTGGACTTGATTGAAACCCAGTCGAAACACATTTTATTTTTCACGTGATTCAAAAGCAGGTTATTTGGGGATATTTTGATTAATACCATGGTACTGATCGCATGAATTGAACTTGTAAACAATAAACAAATGTGAAGTTAATCAACCTCGTTCTTGTTTAGTTTAAAAGTATTGTATGCCTGGAAACCGCTCTTTAGTTGAACTACATACATTCTAATTGTTTATAATTGCATAAGAAGGGAAGAGGAGGGGGGGGGGGAAAGGGAAATATCAAATTTTTAACACTAATTTGATTAGTGCTACCATTTTAAATTGAGCCCCCCCAAAACCCGGTTTGGGGCTGTGTGTGTCTCGTGAAGCCATTTCCTCCACCGCTCAATGCCCCGCTGCCCCCTCACAGTTCCAAAAGGGGGGTTGCAACTGACGTCCCAAAAACTGGTTTTCAAATAGACATTTTCAGTAAAAATAGTTTTAATGTTTTTGTTTTTTTTTTTTTCTATAAAAATGCAAATCATTTTAAGTAATATTATTTTATTTATTTAGCCCAAAGTAAAAATTTTTTTTTGGTGTTAATATATTTGTGATAGTTTCAAAAAAATTTATCAAGTTTCCTAAGTAAACTAGTTTGAGACTTTTGCTAGGGGCCCGGGGGATTAAAATTTTTAAAACCTTGACAATAGTGTATTAATCAAACTTGTGAATGTGTGGAGGGTCCCAGGCCTTCACAGTGGTTCGGACCCCACTTTAAAAATGTAGGTCCTCCATTTGATTTCACAAACACCCTACCATTGCACTTTAGCTTTAAATGGGTTTTTACCGAAGGGGTTTGCTAATAAAAATAATAAAATAAAATAAAATAATAATAATAATAATAATAAAAAATTTTTTAAAATAATAATAATAAATTAAAAAAAAAAAATTTTCGTCCCCATGGGGAAAAAAAAAACCACCACCCTTTAAAGTAAAAAACCCCAAACAAAAAAATGAAATAGCTATTCCTCGGTAAGTGTTAGAATTTAAATTTTTTTTCTATATCGAATATGAAACAGGTATTTAGTTTAGCTAACAATTTATACATCTTCACCCCAAATAGTTTAATAATATTTAAAAATTAAACACATATTTTCTCTTTTATAACTTTTCTTTAAAAAAATATTTAATAGTTTTTTTTAATGCAAGTAGGAACAAAAAATTTTATTAAGTTCGTAAGAAAATGTTTTCATAAATCACAACACTAATAAATTTTTTAAAGAGATATTTTATCGAACAATTATTCAATATATCTGAATCTTTTGGGTGCGCGAGGAAAGTTTCAGGATCATATTTGGTTTGCTCTTTAGCGGGAAAGTTCGGGGTTCAATTTTTCACCCACGTGGACCGAGGGTGTTTTTCCCAAATTTTTTATCCAAACTTCCTTCCCCGCAAAAAGGGTTTTCGTTACTTTAATATATTTTTCTTTAGCTCTATTCCGTTATTATAATTAAAAAAGTGTTAAAAAAGAGGGTAGTATAGGGCCCGGGTTAAGATAATTTAAATTTTTTGGATTTTAAAAGTATTAATTTGATTATTTGGGAAATTTTTTTTGCGTGGGTAAGGAACGGGTCCAATACTAGTTTTATTTATTTTTTGTATTTAAAAGTGCGTTTTTGAACCCAAATGATTTTTATAAGCCCCCGAATTTTTTTGAGTGAGAACAAAGGGCCCAAAATTTTTCCGGGGGAAAAAAAATTTTCACAAACCTTACAGGGTTATTTTACCTTAAACCCCAAAAAAAACATGGGACCAATGGGTTTTCTTTTCCCCCCCAAAAAAAAATTATGCTATGAATTGTTATCACTTTAAAAAAACCTTTGACCCCCGGGGAGGTTTTAACCCACAAAAACCCCCGGGGTTGGGGGCGAGACTTTACTCCAAGACCAATGAAGTCGCCCCAAAATCCCCGCTTTTTTTATTGAAATTTAATGTTTAAAATATGAAGTTTTGCGGGAACACCCCACAAAACCAAATTTTGTTCGGAATAGGAAAAAAAAAATTTTCAACAAAAAATCATTCATGGGAATGGAGTACTAAACTAAATGAAAGTTATTTAGTCTAGTCTACTGGCAACGGGAGATCGGGTTCAATTCGAGCGGTCATTTCAAAAAATATTTTTTCAAAATGTTTTTTTTTTTCTATATGCAAGTAAGGTAAATTCCCCTATATTCTCCCTTCATCCCCCTACCCTAAAAGGGGGAGTAAGTTTGTATGTCCAAGGTTAGAAAGGCAATGAGCTAAAAAACTAAAGTCAAAAAACGTCGAGCAGGACCTTTTTAGGTGCTGTGCTCATTTGGGAAACCGGGGGGAAACCTTTACAAAAATCCCAAAATAGCTATTTGTGCTAACTTTTATGCTTTTTTAAATCTGAATAGGTTTTTTCTTTAAAAAAAACTTTCACGAATCAACAAATTGACGAGCTTTGAGCGAAAAATTCCCCACTCCTCTTTTATTAAAAAAGATGTCAAATATAAAATGTCAATAGATATATTGTATTTGTTTTTTCTAAGGGGAATTTTAAATATTTCTTGGGGTATAAATCATTAGGTAAATAAAAATATTTATGGTTATTTAAAAAAAGTAAACTAAATATTAGGGCTAATTTTAAAAGGGTTTTTAAATTGTGAAGAACTTTTTTTTAAATAAGGTGTTACAAAAGTTTCGGAATTTTTTAAAAAATTTTTTTTTAAATTTTTTTTTTTTTTAATTATTTTTTTTTTTTTTTTTTTCACAACGTTTATACCCTTTTTTGGGGTTTAGCACTTACGAAATGTGTAATGGTAGGGTGATTGTGGATAAAATTAAAGGACCTACATTTTATCGGGGAAATCCAAACCAGGTGGGGCCCCTGGCATTCCCACATTCACAAAATGTCTTGTAAAGGGGTGTGGGAAAGGGGTTTGGAAATCAGTAAATCTGTGCGGGACCGGGATTGAACCCCCCCGCCGCACAAAGTCTGCCCCTTCCCCTAGACCACCGGTCACCAAAATGTTATTGACTTGTGTTAAATTTATGACTAATTTCCCCTTTTTAAATTTTTTTTTTTACAAACTTGTGTTTTTTTTTGTATTTGAAAGATCAATTTTTTTTGTTGACAACTACAAATATGTTTTATGTTACATATGTTTTTGGTTTGAAAAAATGTGTGCATTTTTATTAATTTTTTAAAAAATTATTATTTAAGCAATTTTTTTTGTCACTACATGAACGTCATTGTTCAACGCTCGATTTATTTATCTGACCAAAACATAATAACTGTCCAGATAGCTAGACATTCTTTTGTGACTAAATATTATATTGTTTTTACTGGGGAGGGGGCTAGAGAAGAGACTTATTTCTAATAATGGTTTAGGGTGGAATCATCACACTTTTATATTTACTAGCAGGCTGATCCATTCTTTGTACTTATATCAAACTATTCAAATTAGGACGTTCAACATCCGGGTGCTAGCATTTTTATAATTTCTCCCTTTCACAATACCAAGCTGACTAGGGCAATCATAATTTAAATTTTACGCTAGCGTTCACTCATAAATTTTAAATTTTAACTCTTCTTATTTTCTGGAGTAGTCCTTCTACCTTTTCCCCAAAATTTTAATTTTCTACCAAAGTTAAAACGTTCTTTCTTATTTTGAAATACCCCTCCAAGTCCTGGAGCCCAATTTTTAAATTTCCTCATTTTGTAAATTTTCCTTGTTAAAAAGAGGTGGTCCTTCTAAAGATCTTCAAAATTTCAATTTTTCATCCTATCTCGAAGGTGCTTTGATTTTTCTAAACACACACCTAAAACTACTTTTGTTTTTATTTTTATTAATAGCATGAAGTACAGCTTTTTCCCGGGAGAATAGTTTTAGGGTAACAAAATGATTAAAAAGGGTAAAAAATTACTCAAATTAATTTTTAAGGGTTATTTAATAAGTTAAAATAAAGGGTTTTAAATATATAAAAGGGGGTGCTAAAGGAAAAGTGAGGACAGACAAGACGGCATTGCGGAAATCATGTTTTTGGTTTTAGGGGGTCATGAAACGTTGACATTTATCGAAATTTCGAGTTAGATTTTTTTGACAATCACAATACTAGTAGATATAGATCGTTCCTTATATTTATTTTTGTTATTTTTAAACAGTAAATAAGGTAGTTTTAATTCAATATTTATCTGGCTTTGGCCTTGCCCTACAATAGGCCATATAGAATCTAGTATGAATTTGCTTTTTTTTATTAGGAAACTCAGGGGTTTTTTTAATGGGTTTAGAGCATTTATCTCTTTTGAAATATGAATCGAAAACCTGGTTTTAAATGGTATATTATGCACTCGACACATCTTTAATGCTTTTTATTTTAACAATCACATAATTAATGTATTTATTAAACTAGTATTGAGTCTTGGGGGGGACTAAATTCCCAGTTTTCCCCCTTATTGGGTTGCCACTGACCTATATATAAAATATATTGGGTTATTATATATTTATATATATATTTGAGTATATTAAAATCCAAGGAAGAAAAAAACAAAAAGAAATTCTGCACTAGTCTTTTTTTCGGTGGTATAGCTTCAATTTGAGGAAACACTCAAATTTTCTATGTTAATAGGCTGGCATTTATAAATTATCAGAACTACATTATATCTATTAAAATAACTGATTATTTTTTTGCTTTGAAACATTTTTGACAGTATTTTATTTTGTGATAAATTAATGGAAAACTATCACTTTATAAACATTTTCACGTAAATTAAAATGTATAGTACTACACAATCTTACATACTTTCTCATTTAGTAACTAACCAAGAGTTGGTTTACTTCCATTGTATATTACAATTAGGAAACAAATTTTCATAATTTGTCGCCAGTAGCCCATAAGGGAATGTCTGTGCGGTGCACTGTACCATTTATTTATTTTTTCAAACCTCTAAAACACTTTAAGCAAGATTGATCCTGCTAATTTTAAAGTATGGTGTTGCGAGTAAAGACATGCCTACTTTGATGAGTTTTGTTTAAATCTTTATATTAATTGTATAAAGCCGAAAATGACCGAACTCGATTGAGTATATACATTAATTTGGACACCATTCGCTTATAAATTGTGGGCAGGAGGAGGATCACAAACCAAACATGTTTGTGTCCTTGTATATTATGTGTGCGTGTGTGTTCAAATACCATACACACACACAAGTACGATTCTAGAATTGTTATTTTTAATTGTTTAACTTTTTAGAAATTCAAACCATTCTATTCTCAATGAATAGTTCTTAGCTCAGGCTTGAAAAACTCCGGGCTATTTAAAAAATAAGTGGGCTATTTAGGTTTTATTGGGGTTTGTTGTGGTGTGATTAAAGATCTTTATGTATGTTATCTGATTAAACCAATCAATCTAACATATTAATTAGTGCCTAGACTGTTACTTAAAAAAGATAACGTCCACGCTCCTAACATAATATTATATTTTATAAATAATTTTTTTTAAGGAATTATAACAATATACATTATTTATTAGTAAAATTTGGTTCTTACAAAAGAATGTTTTAAATTTAAATTGTATGTGTATTTATTAAATAGTCAAATAACATTAGTTTGATTAGTCCTATGTTAGTATGTTTAATTCCATTTCCTATCAATCTACATTTTTATTTAAAGTAATTAATCATATTTTAATTTTAAAAGGAAAAATAGACTAGCTAATTAAAAAAAAAATTATACAATTGCTTTGTATTCAAAATATAATATTTTGTTTGTTTTTTAAGTGGGTATTTTTACTAAAATCCTATGTGGTTTTTTTTGGGGCTGGATAGAATTGTAACAACCCTATCTTAGCTAACTCTACTTGCTTTAATTATATGCAATTGTAACAAAGAGCTATTGCATCCATATTATTTACCTTTACATTTTCATCTTTATTGTTAACTTATATTGTTGACGTGACTCTATATGAAATTTATTTAATTTTATTATAAGACCACTTTTTCAATTACATTTTTACATACCATTGTTTGATACTTGTAAACAATAGGAAACCCCAAAAACAACATTACTCAATCATTTAAAGAAATCTTATATTGTTATATTTCATTTTCAACATTAGTTAATCACTAACTTCCAATACTCAATTAAAATAATTTTAAAGATTAGACACTTTACAAAGATTTTTGTTTATTAATAAATAAAGAAGTGTTTGTTTGTCATTGGTCTTATTTATAGTTCTTTCCCTAACGCTAAATGACTGGACTTTGTAAATACTATGGGAATTAAACACACATGGAAATGTATTATTTTTTTCACAATTGTTTTGTCAAATACAGTATTGTAAAATTTTACTTAATATAATTTATATTTTTATTGGTCTTTTGGTTGAGTGTACTATAATTTTGATCTTTAAGAAGAGTAAATGACTGTCACAAACGTTAGTAAAACTACATTGATTTATTCATATCTCAAGTAATGTAATTTACATCTTTAACTTTCGATTATATATTATAAATATGCCTACCTTTAAAATAAATAATTAAGTAAAATGCCATCAATTTTGACCACCATTTGTTGTTATGTATTTATTTGTATTTTCTTAAATCTGTTCTTCCAACAAGAATTAGAGTATACATGGCCAAACGCATTGGGGGGTGGTTTTCACCTTTATAGTTATCACATTTCTTTTTTTTTTACATCCTTGTCAGAAGAATGTTGGTTGCATTTCCAATAAACAATCGTTCTTAATTTTTTAAATTATTATAACTAAAGTCCTTGTATATATAGTTAAAGTAAAAAAAGGGTTTTTATCCAAAGTAGTTTTAATTTGGTCTATTATAAATTATTATTAAAACAATTTAAAAGATTTACCCACATTTTAATTTATTGGACCTTTTATTTTAACTATTATACTTTCAATTAGAATTATTTATTGTATTAATTAATGCATAATATTAAGGTTATCGGCCTACACCTTAATTAGAAATACAAATCTAATATACTATTATTGATAAATAATAAGATACTATACTATACATGTGTACACACTGAAATAATGTTGAATGAAAACTACTACAGCTAAGTATAATTTTGAGGTAAGAACCCAAATCCGGCCTTCCAAACATTAGCCGAGAAAAAAAAGAAGAAACCGACCCTCTACTTTCTTTGTCTCGGAATCTTTTTTGGAAATAATTTATACCTGCCAGTCAGTCAACCCTACAGGCGACGAGATGTCTAGCTGTACACAAGAGAGTTAACAGAGGGGGAAATGGAATTAAAGTTCTCTACAAGCACGAAGCGTAGCGGATTTGAAACAAAATAGAAGGTATGGGAGTTCCCTCTTAAGAGCGTTCGTCATTACAAGTCAAAACTCAGCTCCCATCTCGCACGAGGTATTGGAGTAAAAGGGAAAAGAAAACACCTACGATGTGCCAGAAATAGGTGCAGTGCATTCGTATTTGAATGATTACTCGAATATTTTAATGGTGATGATGGGGGAAAAAGTGACAAAATGTCTTGTTAACAACTACACTATGTTTCTATTATGACAGAATGAAGATGTTTGTGCACAATGCTTAAATGTGAAGCCATTCTAACATGGTCTAAAACGTCCTTATCAATGCAGTTTTTATCAAAATATCATTTAATATTTCAACAATGTTCTGTATTAGGATCTTCTATTGATTCTTTATCTCCATTAATGTTTAATCAGAAATGATCCACGTGCAATAGTGTTCGTGTAAATTTACGATTTCTAGCCGACTGTATCACAGAGTTGATAGACATGTGATGCACGATCTTAATAAAGTATTTGTTAGAGTAATTTTGGGGTTTTGAGTATAAAAATTATTGTCCTTGAAACTGTCTGTACACTTTCCCCCTTGTATCCTTTATACAGTATCCCCATGGCTTCTTTGGTGCTGACTGACAGCTCACAGCTGACTTCTGACAGTCAACATTTAGTATTATACCTAAATTTTTGAATATCAGAAGTGACATCTGCTAAACACATATTTTTGCAGATCATATGGTTCGGCGTAGGGATTCATAATTTGGTCTGGTAACTTTTCAAGGCCGTCAGCTGTCAGCTGTGAGCTGTCATTCAGCACCAAAGAAAGCCATGGGGCTACTGTAGTTAAACTAATCAGTAGCATCTAATGTTCTACATCGATAAGGAGTGAGGTATGTAAGACAATAGTAGGCCTATATTATATTCGTTACCTTAGTTTAATTGGATGACAGCTCAAAAAGTTAATATAAAAGGTCCCAAATGTATACCTACTCCAACAGCTGGCATCTATCACTTTGGATAACTGTAATGAAAACATATGGTAATGTATGAATGTGATAAGCTAACCACAATAATTTTAGGCCAATATTATTTATATTTATTTGAGGTCGAGCACAAAACTTATTATTTATCCCAAGAGCCTCTTTGTGGTTCGCCTACACTTAGATACACCTGTAAGCTGCGATGTGTTTGTTTTCTGCTTACTCTGGAATGTCTGCAAAGAATTCGGAAGACACCATTTAAACCGATATGAATAAAATATAAAATAAATATAATTTTTACAAATATGAATCAAATTGATTTGGTTAAAATAATTTTAAAAATAAACTAATTTCATATTTAAATATTGAACGGAAAATCCTGGAGATATACCTTCAGGTATTTTGGAATTGTATATGTAATTTTAGCCACTTCGGTGACCGCATGGTCTCAGGCGCTACTTTCGTGTTAGACTAGACTGCCAATGACAGAGAGATTATGATTATATTCAGGTCAGGTTTACTAAGTTATAGTTTTTTCCTAAATGGTATACGATATCTTTCTCCTCGCCAGTGTGGGTACTTTTCCTCTAAATTCAACCTTCCTTATCCTTGGACCTTTAGAGTATTCTAGTACATGGGTGTATAACCTCAATGGGTGGTAAGAAGCAACACCAAATAAATGTAATTTGATTTTTAAATCTTAAATAAACAATACTTATTATGTTAATACTATTATTACAAGTCTATTACTAAATAATTTTGAATGTAATTTTTTTCCTCGCAAACTGTTATAGCCTACTAGACAAAAACTATTAGTCCTAGTTGTTGATTTTTTTTTATCATATACATAGCTTGCATTAGTCACGATGTGAAATAATAATGAGGAAGATGGAATTTTTAGAGGAAATGTATCACCATATGTTTGGAGGGAGAATGGGAAACCATCCAGGTAAAACAACCCCGATACACCTGACCTGAATTCGAGCCCCAATATCTTCCCATCCCATCTAACACGAGAGTGACTGTTAGACCTCTTGATCACCGATTAGGGCTTGTTTTAGCTTAATGCAGTAATACAATCATTTTTGTTTTAGCTAGTAGCTAACGTGGCATTTCCCTCCACGCAAATGAGGTACTTACACCTTTAAATTCTACCTTCCTCGTTCCTACACAATAAGTGTAATATTTGTATATCCCGGAGGAGTAGTTTGATTTAAAGTACGGTAAATATGTATTTAGAGATAACTAAAGCACAAATCCATCCCTAAGATCTATTTTAATGGATAGTTTTTACTTATGATCGATCGTGGAGGATTACCCCAGTAGGTAAAGATGTAGAAAGCTCGTTTTTCTTGGGGGTCCGCTAGAAAATGTTACTATTCCATTCAGTACCTTTAGCCTATCAAAGGCTTTATACTTGTCTCACTATGGGGGTGGGATGGGTGTACATCAAATTTCAGGGGGTCCAGAGCCCCCTCTAACCTCAGCCTTTCTACACCCTTGCTATTTATCATGTAAATCACTGCCTAAATATCCAATTTTCACAAAAACTTTAAACTCATCTTCTAAATGATTTGAATTTTAAAAATAAGAATTGTATATAAACTACATTAAAAAAAATGTTCTTATGAAAAACAAGTATAGGTCTAAAGTGTTATTCTATCTTGTTAAAACACTCCTTATGATATATATTTAAATGAATCTCAGAGCAATTTTCGAGAAACATATAATTTTCAAAAGTTAGTTGTTAGTTAACTACCCCTATAACGATTAAAAAAAAAAAAAAAAAGTGTATACAATATTATTTGTCATGTCAAATACACTCCTGCTATCCATTTTAAACCAAATAAATTGTTAAAAGCCATTTTCAAAAATTTAAAATTATTAAAATTAGTAGACCTAACCATAAACAAACCTTAAGGGTTATAATTAGAATTTTTAAAAATGTTCCAAGTTTATACCATATAATAACTGATTATCAGGTTTGAACAAAAGTCCATCAAACCTTTTTGGTTGTGGCACTGACAAATCGAGGGACAACACAGAATTTCCAGATAAACTTTTTTGGGTTCGGAGGAACATTAATTAAAATGGCAATGTTCATCATAATTTCAAGGTCGAGTGTTTTCACGATCACAATATTTTATTTTTATATGAGAAAGTAAAAACAGATTTGTTAAAAAATAACAAAGTGTTTTGTAAACAAAATCATATTATAAGATTATTGTTATCTTTAAACATTTAAAGCGAATGTAATATTGTTAATATTAGCAGCATTGACATTAATACTATCCACGCCAGTGAGAACATGGTCAAGATCATTAAGTCGGATTTGCCGGTGATGGGGACGTCGGGGTTTGAATTTCGGCTGAGTGTACTGAAGGTTGGTTTTCTTAAATGGTTTCCTCCTATATCCCAAGCAAATGCGGGTATATTTCTTCTACATTCTACTTTTATCATTATTACTACAATAGCGTGAGTAGTACCCTACAGATACACAATTTAACCGAATAGGCAGTGAAACGTGGGGTAGTAAGAAATAAAACACATCTCACCTCTCTGGTGTCTCTTAGAGAATAGTATTCGCTGGTGGTTCTTTTACTAACCAGGCGGCAAATGAATGCAAGAGCTTGACTAAGTGAATGCTAAGTGGACACTAGCGTGGGTTTGCTTGCGTCATCATATGTTATAATATGGAGTGAAAGTGTGCTTGGGATCACACTATCTCTCCACTAAACATTCACTAACGTTCTTGCATACCACACTATATCTACGTTCAACTTATTTTTATGTAACTAGCACTAATCCAATAGTGTTCTTACCTGCTGTGTATCGTGGGGAAGTGCACCAATAATGTTCTTACCTACTGTGTATCGTGAGAAAGTACACCAATAGAGTTCTTACCTGTTGTGTATCGTGGGGAAGTGCACCAATAATGTTCTTACCTGCTGTGTATCGTGAGAAAGTACACCAATAGTGTTCTTACCTGTTGTGTATCGTGAGAAAGTGCACTAATAGTGTCCTTACCGGTTGTGTATCGTGGGTAAGTGCACTAATAGTGAGGTGATGGTGATAGTGACCATGACGATGTGAAATCAATAGAAACACTTAAACCCAACTTAGGCCGGGAACACACGAGCGTTGTATTAACGGACGTTGTGTCGTCCGTTGAAACGTCCGTTATTGTATGATATTGAATTAAATGCAGCCAGTCACACGAACAACGTCCGTACAATTTAACGTCCACACAACGCTCTTGACGGACGAGACATGCTACAACGTATGTTGAACAGTGGCACAGGACGTTGTAGCATATTATGTGACAGTACTGATCCAGACACACGACCGTCAATTTGACGTCCGTTGAGACCATTTTGAGAGGCAATATTTGTGAAGTAGATTATTATAATGGATATAGAACATTTGATATCAGAGATTGAAAAATGTCCTGTTTTGTGGGCTGTAACTAGCAGCGAGTATAAAGACCGTAATAAAAAAAATGAAGAGTGGTTGAATGTTTCCGAAGCAGTAACCGAAGATTTCTTTGCTTCTTTTTTTTTTTTACGCTTTCTGAATGCAGCATAAATGATAACCGCGGCTTCAACATCGTCCATTTTTCTTATCTATTGGTTATTCGGCGTATACTAACGTTCTGTGTGACCAAGGTAATAACGTCAGTCAAAAATAACGGACGTTGTAACGGACGTTATTTTTGACTGACGTTATTACCTTGGTCACACAGAACGTTAGTATACGCCGAAAAACCAATAGATAAGAGAAATGAGAAATGGACGATGTTGAAGCCGCGGTTATCATTTATGCTGCAATCAGAATGCGTAAAAAAAAGGAAGCAAAGAAAATGGTGGGTGCATCCAATAAACAGTGAAAGACTATTACAAGGTGCATTTTACACACTATATGGGCGTCTTAGGGATGATGAAGAAAAGTTTTTCAATTATTTTCGTATGTCCCAATCATCCTTTGATGAATTGTTTGGCAAAATAAAACAAAGGATTACGCATCAGAATACTAATAATCAAAATTTGGCTCCACTAGGTTCTGTCCCATTGAGGGTGTGGAAACATACACATTAGGAAATTATATAAATATATAATCAATTTATACACATACTTTGTGGAACTTCTCTATTATTAGAAGGAAAATAAAGAAACATTTAATTTAGTTTATACTTATTTTTCTGACTAATTTATTAATACAAAATAAGCTAAAAATTCCAAAGTTAGTGTTTATTATTATGATCTTTTAAATAGTATTTGATTAATATTCAATCTCTGATATCAAATGTTCTATATCCATTATAATAATCTACTTCAAAAATATTGCCCTCAAAATGGTCTCAACGGACGTCAAATTGACGGTCGTGTGTCTGGATCAGTACTGTCACATAATATGCTACAACGTCCTGTGCCACTGTTCAACGTACGTTGTAGCATGTCTCGTCCATCAAGAGCGTTGTGCGGACGTTAAATTGTACGGACGTTGTTCGTGTGACTGGCTGCATTTTTAATACAATATCATACAATAACGGACGTTTCAACGGACGCCACAACGTCCGTTAATACAACGCCTAAGGCCGGGAACACACGAGCGTTGTATTAACGGACGTTGTGGCGTCCGTTTGAAACGTCCGTTATTGTATGATATTGAATTAAATGCAGCCAGTCACACGAACAACGTCCGTACAATTTAACGTCCGCACAACGCTCTTGACGGACGAGACATGCTACAACGTACGTTGAACAGTGGCACAGGACGTTGTAGCATATTATGTGACAGTACTGATCCAGACACACGACCGTCAATTTGACGTCCGTTGAGACCATTTTGAGGGGCAATATTTTTGAAGTAGATTATTATAATGGATATAGAACATATGATATCAGAGATTAAAAAACGTCCTGTTTTGTGGGATGTAACTAGCAACGACCGTAATAAAAAAAATGAAGAATGGTTGAATGTTTCCGAAGCAGTAACCGAAGATTTCAAGGAGAAAACTGAAACGGAAAGAAAAGTAATTGGTAAGTAAAGAATAATATGAATGTAGACTTGTGTATTTTATAAAACTATTTATAATTGTTTTAATTTCTACATTTATTACAAAGTGTTTCAGTTATTACAATGGTTACAAAGGGTTTTAATTATTCAAATGATTACAAAGATATCAATTTTTTTCGTTTTGCCATGGTACTTGCCCAATATCACTAACAAGATATTTGGTTAGGGCATCTCTAAATATGTTTGCAGACCTATTAACATGTAGATGATCATCCATGACCTCAATTACATCCATTCCATTCACTGTTAGGGTATCCTCGAAGCTGTATCCATCATGTTCACGTACAAAATTGTGCAACACACAACAGCATTTCACAATATCCACGGCAAATTCAATACCCACGTCAATAGGTCTATGGAATATTCGCCACTTATTGGTTAAGATTCCAAAAGAGCACTCCACATATCTCCTAGCTCGTGACAGCCTGTAGTTAAATATCCGCTTCTCCCTTTGTAGATATTTACCTGCATAAGGTCTAAGCATGTTCGATGACAGCCCAAAAGCTTCGTCACCTATGAATGCATAAGGCAAGGGTCTAGAAACTCCTGGTATCACACTTGGTGTTGGGATATCAATAGATATGTTTTGCAATCCCTGCCATAAGGAGGAGTTTCTAAAGATAGTGGAATCCGAGTCTTTTCCCAAAGATCCAACGTCAACGTATGTGAAGCGGTAGTTAGAATCTACAACTGCCAGTAAAACCACAGAGAAATAATGTTTGTAGTTAAAATATAAGGATGCACTTCCTCCAGGTTTGATAACTCTAACGTGTTTGCCATCAATAGCCCCTAGGCAATGTGGAAAATTTGCTTTCTGTTGAAAACCATCTGCTATATCTTTCCACTTTTCTTTACTAGGTATTGGTATGCATTCCTCATGTAATACTTCCCAAATTTGTTTACAAACAGTCTGTATAATTTTGCTAAGAGTGGATCGTCCTATTCAATATTGAGAGTTTAAATCACTAAGGTTGTTTGTGCTGCCCAAATATCTGAAACCAATGAAAATATAAATAAAATATTGATAAAATGATTACTGGGTCTAGTAAGCAAACCATTTATCCAAATGAATAAATAAATATTGTTAATTACTACATAAGCCACATAAAAAACATTCTACGCTATAAAATGACCTAGCATTACCAAACCTAACCTTATCTTTTGGCTCCACTAATTTACTAAGAAAAATATTGTTTATCTCATTAAAATATATCTTTTAGTAATCTGTTTTTATAGTTGACCCTGTTTATTAATAATTAGTGATAACTTTGTTTAATTTATTCAACCATTCTTTTTTTTTTAGTGCAAGAAGTCGTCAACAAGTGGAGACCAAATGAAAATATAAAATCTTGTTCTGCTTCAAAAAATGTAAAAAAATATGTCTATGGGGAACAATTAGCATTTTTAAATAAATGCCAAGAACCACGGCCCACTGCTAGCAGTATTCAAGTGGAAATAGAGGAAGCAACAAACTTTGAAGCCCAACGTACAGGTATTGTGTACGTAGAGTACAATAAGATCAAAAATGATAATGTAAGCTCCGACAAACAAAATGCTACCAATTTTAAATGTCCACCACAAAAAAAGAAAAAGAAATTAGATAAACTTGCTTCTTTCATTGATTCACGGCAAGGAAGTTCAAATGATGATGATGACGAGAATTTATCATTTTACAAGTCAACACTGCCGATAGTAAAAACCTTCACAATGGATGAAAAAATGAATTTCAGAATTAAAGTTATGGAACTATTACAACATATTAAACGATCTAAACAAACCATTGTACCTAGTATTTCTTCTGTTGCAACGCCATATTATCCTCCTCATAACATCATGCACCAAGAGGCCATCAACAACAGCAAACAGCCACAGTATATAAATCAACATCGCTCAGCAACACCATTAACGTCATACTTCACCCAGTTTTCTCCTGTTGGTGATGATCCGCCATCAATTGCGTCAACGAACCTCACTGATTCTTCACTGGACTCATTTAATGATTATTAATCAAATACTATTTAAAAGATCATAATAATAAGCACTAACATTGGAAATTTTAGCTTATTTTGTATTAATAAATTAGTCAGAAAAATAAGTATAAACTAAATTAAATGTTTTTTTATTTTCCTTCTAATAATAGAGAAGTTCCACAAAGTATGTGTATAAATTGATTATATACTTATATAATTTCCTAATGTGTGTGTGTGTGTATGTGTGTGTGTGTGTGTGTGTGTGTGT
Source organism: Timema cristinae (assembly GCA_039000515.1). Classification (NCBI taxonomy): domain Eukaryota; kingdom Metazoa; phylum Arthropoda; class Insecta; order Phasmatodea; family Timematidae; genus Timema; species Timema cristinae. Next base: position 19,023 of record JBCFYV010004518.1, read on the forward strand.
ATGTTTCCACACCCTCAATGGACAGAACCTAGTGGAGCCAAATTTTGATTATTAGTAACAATAAGGTCCTACTTACCTTAAAGTAACAGCAAGCATCTCTTCCGCTGGTATCGCAAGTCTCATATTAGTATTCTGATGCGTAATCCTTTGTTTTATTTTGCCAAACAATTCATCAAAGGATGATTGGGACATACGAAAATAATTGAAAAACTTTTCATCATCATCATCATCCCTAAGACGCCCATATAGTGTGTAAAATGCACCTTGTAATAGTCTTTCACTGTTTATTGGATGCACCCACCATTTTCTTTGCTTCCTTTTTTTTTACGCATTCTGAATGCAGCATAAATGATAACCGCGGCTTCAACATCGTCCATTTTTCTTATCTATTGGTTTTTTGGCGTATACTAACGTTCTGTGTGACCAAGGTAATAACGTCAGTCAAAAATAACGTCCGTTGATACAACGCTCGTCTGTTCCCGGCCTAAAGATTAATTAACCAAACTCTGGTGACCGTTGATGTAGTTCTTCTTTCGAGTAAATACTCAAGGTACCAGCTAGGAATCAAACCGGAACCCCTAGGCTTGTAGCCAGGTGCACTGACCACTACACCATCGGACCGGTTATTATCTTCATTACTGCGGATGATGATTTCACAAATTCCATTACTCTAAGGCCCGGTGCCCACGAGCGACGTGCATCATCTTTGCAGTCACGTCCTGTGACGCTGCGTCACCGCTAAAAGCAGTTCACACAAGCGGCGTGCGTCTTGTGACGCTAAGTTGACGCCACGTCACAGCACCCGGAGTAGTGCACACTAGCGACTTGCGTCTATTTAGACGCAACTCTCAGCCACAGTCGGTTTGAAACCATGGCCGTGGTAAGTACACTCCGGGAGCGGAATAAAATAGATAAACTTATCTTTGCTGTACACAACCCTAATACCCTGACATGAACTAATAAGTCACATTTATGGTATCTGTAACAATAACGCATAGGCATTTAAGTAATGCTTAGACGCAGCGTCACATGACGCGACTGCAAATATGATGCACGTCACTTATGGGTGCTTGGCCTTGTTGCGCTATTTAAATCAACTGCCGCTATATTACTAAGTCTTGGCTCAAAGACAGTGACGCGCTGATCTCACCAGAGAAACTGCAACAACGCGATTAGAGAATGAAAAAACAAAGGCACCCTAATACGTCAATGGAACAAACTTTTTCTTGCACACGTATTATATAATATGTTCAGACTGCACACGCTAAATTACAAAAAGAAAGGAAGAACAGAAATAAAATGTTTTAACAATTAAGTTTAGGAAGATTAGTAAACTATTTAGGAGAAATACACTTTCTGTATTCCGCCAGAAGTTCATCCCGACCTCGGCGCCCCGTCACCAGCAAACTGGACTAGATGAGCTTGCCGTTTAGTCAACATGTCCAGCGATGGGATTAGCACAAATTTTAAGCAGACATTTTAAGATTTTCTTCAGAATTTAGGGGCTTCTTCTTTTGTCTTTTTTTTTGGCACCGCGTCTTACTGCCCGTTCTGGCTATACTAATTACGCTAATTGGCTATGGATGAGAGAGTTTGAACTAAAGGAAGTGTACCTACATTTGCGTGGAGAGCGGGAGCGTAGGGAATCATTCAGGATAAACCACCCTCAATACAATCGAGATTCGAACCACGATCTCTCCATCATCGGTAGTCTAGTCTATTCGAGAATAACATCTTAGACCATGCGCTCACCAAAGCAGGTAATTTAGTGTTCTTTGAAAGAGAAGCATAAAATATGTATTGTATATTACTACCGTGATGCTGCGAAAACGAGCCGCAAACAAATAGTTCCCCCTTGTGAAACGCCACAAGAACAGACGTAACAAAGTGTCACCCTGGTCAAGTTCTCCCCCCCCCCCCCCCCCAACCCTGCCCATCCTAATTTAACCACTCAGTATTCATCAATTGTCGGAGCACATGAATAATAAGCAAACAAACACAATGCTTTGAGAAGCTTTCTGTGGACGCTTTAATTACTGTATGCAAAGTAATGTTCAAAGCTTGTTAACATGCTTGTAAACATCGAGAGTATAGATGTGGGGGAGGGGGATATTGATGTGTGGGTTGTAAAGGAATCCCTTGGGGCGGTACCTCCAGCCTAGGTTACGTGGAAGCTGTCTAGGGAATAATGAGCTCTTTAAC